>JALIGW010000049.1:855000-1052500 GCA_023053685.1 Diadophis punctatus similis
ACAACCACAATGGAGTCCAGAATTTATGTTACTAAATGAGAAATTTGTTAAGTGAGTTGTGTCCCATTTTATGACCTTTCTTGGCATATTTGTTAAGTGAATCTCTGCAGTTGTTAAATTAGTAACACAGTTGTTAAGTGAATCTGGCTACCCCATTGACTTTGCTTGTCAGGAGGTTGCAAAAGGGGATCACGTGACCCTGGGACACTGCGACCATCATAAATATGAGCCGGTTGCCGAGCATCTGAATTTTGATCACGTGACCATGGAGATGCTGCAACGGTCGTGTGAAAAATGGTCATAAGTCACTTTTTTTCAGTGCTGTTGTAATTTTGAACAGTCACTGAATGAACTGTTGTAGGTTGAGGACTACCTGTACTAAGTTAAAGTGAATAGAGTTTAAATTTAAAACAAGTGCCTCCTTATTACACATACTATAGTACCGTTGGCTCAACTGATATACAGTATGTTGCTTTGACAGTAGAATTGCTTAGCCTTTGCCAGCAAATGCCTGAGTGCAGAAAATTTGAGTTCTAACGTCAAACTATTAAAGAGTTCTACACAAGTGTACACAATTTTTACTACAACACGAGGCAATTGCCATGCCAATGTTGTTAGATTTGTAGGATTTTGATTTCAAGGTTGTCTCTACAACCACAAGGAATCAAGTTCTTCTAGTTATTTTTTTAAAGGCAGCTGCTGCTGTTCTATTTTGAAGACATTGGGAAACCTAGCTTATTTTGCATCTAGCTATTTCTCAAACGATGTGTGGTTAAGAGCAGGGAGATAGAAAATCAAACAGCCCAAATGTTAGTCCTCTGGAAGAGTTGCTGTACGCAGCCTTCATTTGCCCACCTGTTCAGTGTAATGGCAAGCACCTAAAACTAGCTAGCTTCCCTCTCCATTTAGCCATTTCAAAATCAGAGCATACCTTAAGCATATTTGAGCCAAGGTGGTGCAGTGGTTAGAGTGCAGTACTGCAGGCTACTTCTGCTGACTGCCGGCTGCCTGCAATTTGGCAGTTTGATTCTCACAGGCTCAAGATTGACTCGGCCTTCCAAGGTGGGTAAAATAAGGACCCAGATTGTTGGGGGCAATATGCTGACTCTGTAAACCGCTTAGAGAGGGCTGTAAAACACTCTAAAGCGGTATATATATAAGTGCTATTGCTATTGCTATTGCTATTTCAAGGCCTCCAGATGGGATGGTTCTTCTGCTGATACCGGTAGTTATTTTTATTAAATATATGTAATGTCACAAAGTGACATATTAATGGCAGTTCCACTGAGTGTCTATCACTATTTTCTAGGTAAGATCTGAATGTTTCTCAGTGCAAAACCTGTATCCTGCTAATGCAAATGTAATTCGGGAAAGTAAGATAAGACATGTTTACAAAAATGCTAAACACTTTTGAGTTTAGCTTCAGTAACTACATCTAAATCTTTTAAACAACTGCTACAAGCTTTCCTTACTCCATTAACCAAACAACACCAGCAAAAAAAGCAGAGAACTCCAGTTTCGTTGTACAGACTACTGTTTGAAATTCTCCACAATGCAATGCCAATATAGATGTATTTGAGAAAATCAAAATGACAGCTACTTGATGTCATGTCACCAGAAAGTCTTCTGCAGAACTGCAAGAGGCGGCTCTTGCCAATTGTCTCATTGGTAGAGGACCAACATAAACCCAATGTTGACTTAAATGTTCTTAATATCTGGTTAAAATTTTGAGAGGATTTGTATGTTTTGTGCAACTTCTGCAAGGAGCCTTGTATGTTTACGTATCCCAACAGTTGGCAGAGTGATATTGTAGGGAAGCAGAACTACAGTTTTATGGCTTTTTCTTGTCTCATAAAAATGTAACTTGGATAATAATGGAAATTTTTTCCAATTAACTTCTTTTCTGGTATTTTGAGAAGTACTATGTTTTGTTCAATCCTGCCAGTTTGAGAGGCAGGATTGCCTCTCAAACTGGCCGGAGTTTGCATTCTTCACTGAAGAATGTAGGCTCCATGCAAACTTTTCAAAAATATGCACTTCACTAACCTGGCTTATGCCAAAACGATAAGATAAGCATAATACATATATTTTGCAAAATACATAAGTCATTTCCAGAAATGTCCAGAGTTTCTTGCCACTGACTTGTCTGATAAGAATTTAAATTCAAAACAGCTGGAGGGATGCAGTTTGCCTCCCATCTGTTCTATAGTATTTACACTCCAAAATATGTGGTCACTTCTATAAAACAAAGCTAATGAGGACTGTATCCTACACTCAATTTGTTTTCTCAGCTTGTATCTTATATAAAAGAAACCTTGACTTCAGTAATAAACTAAAAGGTACTCACACACTACCCCCAGTATTTTGGGATCACACATATGAAGATTATGACATTATGACATAACGTTCAGGGAACTCTATACAAGTTTTTTTTTAAAAAAAAAAACAATATAGGAGAAACTTAATAACCGTTACAGATAGTCCTCGACTTACAACCATCAGTGACCGTTCAGTTACAACAGCACTGAAAAAAGTAACATGGCCGGTTTTCACACTTACGTCCATTGCAGCATCCCTATGATCACATGATCAGAGTTCAGCTGCTTGACAACTGGCATGTATTTTTGACAATTGCACTGTCCCGGGGTCATGTGATCACCCTTTGTAATCTTCCCAGCTGGCTTCTGAGAAACAAATTCAATGGGGGAAAGCAGATTCATTTAACCACCAAATGATTCACTTAACAACTACACTGATTCACTTAACAACTGTGGCAAAAAAAGGTTGTAACACACTTAAAACAACTGTCTTGCTTAGCAATGGAAATGTTGGGCTCCATTGCGGTTGTAAGTCAATCCTCTCAAATGAGAGAAGGATTAACCATTATTTAGGCTTCACCATAACCCAAACCTACAGCATAGCCATCTGCATTTGAAGGCCAACTGCGCCCCTCCCAATTCATCTTCCAATGAGGGAAAAATTTTATTCTTCTTTCTGGTTATAGCACTCTCCTCCCTCACCCATGATGGTCACAACTTTGCATTCCATACGAAGCAGCTTTTCTGATCTGAAGAAATAATAAAGACCAGCGATAAAGACTCAAGACCACCAGACATTTCTATTCACAAGGGAAAAAAAACTCCAGTCCATCTTTTTATTTTTTTGAAAAATTTCTGACATTACAGAACTAAACTGAAATGTATTAATTCCACTCTTACATTTCATGACATAACAAAAACTTCATGAGCCAAGAAAGGGGAAGAAGCTTAAACTAAAATATGAATCAGCATTTTAACAGCTGAACAGAGAAAAGGAATTAAAATGCTGCAATTAAAAAAAATCATGAATGGATGGGTAAAGCATGTAGAACTGAAAATTTACAAACTAGTTAAAACCTGGAATTGCTGACTGCTCAAAAACTACACAGATGGATCATGGGGATGAACGGCAGAAACGGGTAATGAGTGAGGTGGTGGCATTGTCCTAGCTGCTTCCCATTCCACCAGTCTCCGAAGAAAGCCTATGACGAAAACAAAAGTTAAAGTCTTTTAACAAATGTAGACAAACAGAGCCAGATTTTGACACAAGTCTAAATTCTGTGTTATAACATGACTTTTTTTTTCAACCATAAAAAGTATATTGTTCATAGAAAAGTTGTATTTGGCATATGGTACTTTTAAAACTAATTTTTCAGGGGCAAATGCCCCACATACCAATTCATATAGAAGCAGCTACAAACACACAAATAGCGATCTTCAACACCTTCTAGTCACTTAGATATCTAAAAGGAAAGTCAATTAGGCTTTACTGCAGCTTTCGTACATTCATCCCCATATCAAGCATGGCTTCCAGTAAAGTCTTAAATATTCAGCACCTTCTGTATGTGTGCATACTAGCCAAAACAGTCACCAGAATTCAGGTTCACCAGAATTGTCTATAAGTAGACATAGTACTTTGCTTTTATTAGCATATGCAAACGTATAGCCATTAAACTGTGACTAGGTTGCCCATTTTTTAGTTCATTTTTATCCTGCCTTTATTTTTATAAATAAATCAAGGCAGCAAACATACCCAATACTCCCACCTACTCTCCCACAATCCTGTGAGGGGAGTTGGGCTGAGGGAGAGTGACTGGCCCAGTGTCACCCAGCCGATTTTCATGCCTAAACTGGGACTAGAACTCATGGTCTCCTGGTTATTCCTGTAATGGTTGGTTAGGTATGTTCAGGTATTTAGGAAAGATCAGATTTAACAAGTCAAATCATTTAAAGCTATCAGAAATGGTTTGATTTAAAAGATAAATTTGTTCTTCGCCAACCTCGATTTTCAAATGGTTAAATATAATACAATTCATACAACTTTTACAGCTGTCTGATGCTTACAGCAAAAGTGGTTTTATTCTGCCTGTAAAAATATAAAATATAAAATTATTCTAAATTGATCTTTGCTTGTAAAAATCAGAATCTCCTAAATGGAGGGATGATGGAGATGGAGAGAGAGAGATCTCCACATATATATATGAAACATACATATATTTATATATATATATGAAACATACATATATTTCAGCCATGAATTCTCCACTTTGTCACCATCACAAAGGCACGTCTTAATCCACTGATTGGTAACAAAGAACAGATTTTACTAATAAAATTACATTAAAAGAATCTGAATGTCCATAAAACTATTTTATTTAAAAAGGAACATTAGTCTTCAACCACTTGAAATCTAGGGCTTGAGGTCTGTGTATTTAAGCAGAAGCCATGCTATACAAACTTACCTTTTAGGAAGGAGGCTCTCTAACGTAGACTACTAACTGACTGAGAGACTCACTGACAAGCTGCACCCAAATCAATAGGACAAGGGTTAGGCAACACAAATGGGTAAGGCTCAGCTGAATGGGTCTTTGCCACAAATCAGGCAAGAATGGGGTAGAAGAATGATAAATTAGACCCTCCTGTATATACTACTGAATAACTGAAACTTTCCAGACTTTTAATAGAATGACCCAAGGCAGTTTTCCATGGAGTAACAGTTAAGACTTCTTGGTAGCTGAGATTCATGCATTTGAAGGATGCCAAGGTTGGGGAAGGCAGATTTGGCCATATAAAAGGATAAAGAGTAGAATTCCAAGTAAGACCCGCTGAAACAAGGGCAAAGAATGGCTCATGCGAACTATCGATAAATACAAGAAGATGTTTGAGTACATCTAAATAGTTCACCGTTATTTTTGTGTTGTTTTTACAGAGCAGCCTTCCTAAGGTGATTTATGGAAGTAGAACTTCCTGAAGTCCCAATTGGTATAGTCAAGGGGGAAGGCTATCTCACAAAATGAAAGTGTGTCACATTTGAGCAAAGCTTGTTTACCCTTCCTTACCCACCCCAAAATATATTCTGGCAAACACTGGAAATTTCTTTATTCTTTTTTCTAAAGTTAACTACTCACTCCATACCCACATTAGTGGATTATGCATTAATACAGCTTGACTTTTTTTTAATCACACTGATAAGAGCAATCACTTATTCTTGATTCCTATATCATAAAGGACTGGGGACAAGTGTGGGTTTTGCTATGGTGTGTTGAAAAACAGCATCTCCTCTTTGTTTGTATGTTTTGATCGTCAAGATATAGAACCAATGATTATGTGTGAACTTGAAATATTGAAAAATGAACCTCAAATAGCCTCCGCTACTTGGCCCTCATTGTGTAGCTGTATCTTGGGAGACGAGAGTATGATTCCACGTACCAAAAAGCGGAGACAAATTCAAATCAAATTTACAGATTCAACAATAGATCACTGCTATGAACAAAGCATAGCCCAGGAATAACAGATTATAGAGAATTAAGACTCTATAGGTAGTCATCTTACTTGTAATTTCTGTGAAATAAGTAACTTTGGGAGCATAACCCAAACCCAGAAAAAAGACCTGCTACTAATTTTTCCCGTCAATGAAGTCAACTGTGTTAAAATCTATAATTTTTGCACATACTACATAATACATTCAAAGTGTGCCTGCCTTAATATAATCTGACAGAGGAACATTATTTTCCCGCTGCATCATAAAACTAATAAGTGTTAATTAAAGATTGGAAAAATTGCAAAGGTGGATATGGATCCAATCTTCATTTTTTAAAAAAAGATGAAGGCAAATGCAGAATTTTTTTTAAGAAGTCAAGTACTGATATCCACTTCCCAATACTGTGAGTTTGATATAGTTATTACTGAGAACTAGTGTTTGTGCAATATAACAAATAGCTTCTGGACAACACATCACCACCTTACTGGTCACAAAATCAGTCTCTACAAGACACTATGAAACAGACGGCCAATCCATAAGCTTGGTTAAGAGTGGACAATTTTTACTTGATGTGATTACACTACAGCAGAACAGATTTTTTTTTTAAAAAAAGTTACAATTGTGAAAATCAAACTGCAGAAACAATGACTAAAAAAGACTCCTACTATTAAAGGAAAAAAGATTTGACATAACTGCGTAAGTCAGCCAGTTAATGGCCATCCCATCCCTCACAATAGGATCAGATTAGACCCTCCACATCCCTGAATGCAAAGTCCAAAATTATGTAGCCCCATAATCTAATTGCCATTTCAAACTTGTTCCAATTTTTAATACAAAAGATAAGCACACAATTCTTATCGATTTTAACTATTACCTTTTCTTATTAAGTGTTACCTCAACACTTTGAAAATTAATAAACATTCCTTTTTTTTTTAACTGCAATGTTCATGTGGCAATCCCAGGCTAAAAATCAAGTGATTCTGATTCAGATGGGAAAATAATATGAGCACCATAATAAACACTGGAGCTCTGCTTTTTTATTACATTACCCTATTTGACTTCTGTTTCCAAAAAGCCCTTATTGGTGGAAACAGGCGACTTACCTGGTCTTTAAAAACTAGAAGTTTACTGGGACAAGAGAAGCCAACTGGCTAGCTTTGGCAGAAGACTTTCTTTCAAGACAAACTACATGGCCTAAGGAGCATCTTTTAAGAGACACTATACACAAGCTAATATTTCCATCAATAATAATGAGATTTTTAAACTATAGCTCTGGGCTACTCATCTATCAACTTGAAGATTAGATCTTTTATTTCATTTTTAGAACATATGGCAAAAGAAGGCTGGACTTGAAGCACTATTAAAGCTGTTTATACACTGTGTTTGCTGATCCAATTATCTTATCTCGTTAGTGATAACATAGTCCTGGATGTAGAGAAAGCCAGGTATCTGAGGCACTTGCGTTTTTCAGAGACCCACAGCAACCTCTACAAAAGTATGGGACATACTGTATGAGCAAAGAAATGTTATCACATTTCTACCAAACAGGTGAATGTATAAACATGGTAGCTAGGAATTCTCATGAGCAAGCCATAGCCTGAATGGAAACACAGTGTACAAGGCCTACTCCCTGCCTTCAGTTGGCAACTTCACAATTGTATACTGAATGGTTACAGCTTCCCAAGCATAGAGCTTAAACATTTCATTACACTCCAGGAAAGCCTTCTCTAATATGATATATATTTCTGTTAACTTTTCCATCAACCCTAAGGCAATACAGCAGCAGGCAGGGATGACTGAAATTTTGGTCCCAAACACTGGGGGTGGCGGGGCTATTAGGCTGAGGAAAACTATTCTAGGACAATAATTGACATCTATTTAAAGACTTTTAGCCTGGGTGTGCAATTCGATATCCACCAGTTTGCAGTTATGTAGTCTGGATCCAATTCAGGCACATCTGTGCACATTCTCATTGTGATAGCTTTATTACAAGACAGACATTGAGACAGGTTTGACCAAAGTAGCCTCTTTGCAACAGCTTAAACCAAGGTATCACAAAATGAATAGTTTTATTAACAAATGCTAGAATCCCATACCCCGCCAACCCTTGCCCACCCACCTTATTTCATGTAACAATGCAAACAAAATCTACTAAAGCAACAGCTACAAGCTATATAATCAAGATTACTACTGGACTCCAAAACTGATTAATACACTTGCTCAATTGTCTTTGACCTAGTGGAGATCGGCAGCAAAAAGAAACTCCATTCTAAAGAATCACAAGCTCATTTCTGTTTTTGAAGTTTAAAAAGAAAAAAAGAAAAATCTCTTCCAAGTCTCCTCTACAGGATTCCCCTTGGCTGAAAAACCATCTGCTGTTCCTCTAAGGCCACAGGCAGACTCTCAGTAGGGAGAGAATCTCTGTTTTTCCGTTTTCAGTTTGTTAGTAACACATGGCACAGCTGAGGTGGTGGAGGCACCCTTAGCAGCAGACACAACATTTAGAGCCAGGAGAGGGACGGGTTTCATGCCAAGCAGACTGGAGACACAGGGGGCGGTCGGAAGAGGGTTGGGGAGGCTGGAGGGTGCGTCGGAGACCCCTGCTGTCGCAAGCGAGGGGGTGGTGGTGGAGGAGGAAGAAGAAGAAGGGGTGGAGGGTTGAGAGAGGTTGATGTTGAGGTGGTCGGGGATCGTGACGGAGGCTGCCTGGGAGGAGGGTTTAGCGCTTTCTAAACTGTAACAGAGGAAAAAAGGAACAAAAATACGGGTGGGTGGATGGGAACACCACACAAAAAAGCACAGGACACAAAACAGCTTAAATAGCATGAACCTAGTCTGGAAAGGTTTGGAAATAGCATAGCCAGAAGAAAGATGGGGTGGGGAGAGAATGCTGGCTGCCAGGGAATCTCAACATTCTCTAGATGTACCAAGGTCCATTTATAGCCCAAAAAAACATTGCCCATTGGGTCCCAACCCTAATCCCATTACGAGTAATTCCAATTTATATTGACTTCAGAAGTGGCCATTTTGTTATTTCATACAGAACTACATACCACCCTTTTAAATTACAGAAAACTATTAAAACAACGTGGTCAGTGTTTATTCGCAAAAGTTCTTCCAGCATTCTTTTCTATGCCTTCCCAACTGTTATTTCAGATTTAATACAGACTGCAGTATTTAAATGTCTCTTGGAAGTAGCAAAACCAACGTTAACACAGTGCTGAGTTCTATGAAATGGTAATATACCAACCAGGAAGTCTTAACTGAACTCCAGGAATTCAGCGTTTATTAATGAATGAAAATAACTTATTTTGGAGAGGCCAATTAAAACAATGGATTTCATAAAATCAAACTTCAGAGGTAGGGCTTATTTTATTTTTGTCTGAAATAGTTCAATGAATTGTAGGCTGGTCTGATGTTTTTAACCATCTTACTCATTTAGGTCTTAAAGCAACTTGTGCTTGCCTAGAAAACAGGATTCACAAGTTTAATTTCATCCAGAATTGCAGCTTATTCTCTGGATGTGTTTTCTTTCGTTTATTGTACCCAC
Organism: Diadophis punctatus similis; assembly: GCA_023053685.1. Classification (NCBI taxonomy): domain Eukaryota; kingdom Metazoa; phylum Chordata; class Lepidosauria; order Squamata; family Dipsadidae; genus Diadophis; species Diadophis punctatus. The sequence goes on from JALIGW010000049.1 coordinate 864,350, forward strand.
AGAATTCATTCTCTGTTGATAAACTGAGACACTTCATTGGTTAAGAGAGGCAATGTGTTGAGAGTACCCAGATAGTAAATAGGCAATGGTAGTGATTATTGTTTTATTTTCATTGAGATGCTTCAGCATTGGCTATTGATTCTCCTATTGAAGCTCGAGTTCACACACACAAACCCACATTATCTACCAAAAACATGAAGGCATGTGCAAACATTCCAAGCTTGAATATTCAGAGCTCAGAACAGCAACTGAGCGTTTTTGTGTTCAAACAAAACGTCCAGCATTTTTTAGTTTTATCCCAAACTTAGGGCAAATTGGAGCACTTTATTCCATGTTAGTTTTGAATAGTCCAATGCCCCGCAATAGGGCTTGGATTTAGAAGATTTTAAATGGGATTGAGCTAATAAAGCAGCAGGCAAAATTGCCATCCTTGTGACTGGTGACAGCTGGTTGAAGAAAGGAAACCGCACAACTGCTACCTATCTAATTGGCAGTTTTACAGATAGTCCTCGCTTAACGACCATTTGAAATTGTGGCAGTCATAGAATGGATGCTTTACTGCCTTAGTGACCTAAAGCATCCAAGGCTGTCGTAAATGGTTGTGCATCCCTCACCGTCATGTGACGGCATGTTGGGTGGTTGCATTGTTGAGCAGTCACATGAGTGGAATTTGCAATGCTGTTTTGCTGGTTTCTGAAAATGCCCAAATAAATGGGTTTGCTTGACTGCCACAAAGTAGCCAGCAAATTACTTCCAGTCATGTGGGTACCTCAACTTATAACTGCAATGACATACGACTGTAATTCTCAGCTCAATTATGGCAGTAAGTTGAGGACTATTTGTACTGTTGTTTTAAATCTTTTGCTATGGGTCAAGGTTATCTTAAATTATAATGGAATATGTACTTGCTCAGTGTCTCTCCATTATGTGTTTTGCTTTATTTTGCAGGAAGTTTGCCAAAACACCAATATGTGTATATTTACCAGAAATTGTGTTGCTAGGCTATTGAGTATTCAGGATAATAATAAAAAAGTTCCAATAGAAAAATCTAGTTGCTGCTAATAAGCTGTTTATGGACTATGCTAAAGTCAATCCACTGATTTGGTCCTTGAGCAAGAAAATTTTAATTTTAAACGTATCTGAACTAATCTCCTTGGCTACTTTTTTCGGCCGATTGGATGATGGAAAAAAATCAGCATACTGCCTGCCTACTTTTGTTTTAGAATGAAAAATGGAGCAAAATCCTTGCTACTAATCTCTTACGATATAAATCTCCAGAGGTTGGCAGATTCTTGAAACCTAACAGAAGGATGTTTTGAGTAAAAGTTATGCCCTGCATGTGGAACAATTTTTTTTTATTTTGCTTTCTGCAGGAAAATGATGGGAGTTATTCTGCTTGATATAGCTAGACTTATACTTTCTTATACATCTCAGAATGTAGATTAGGAGAGGGGATTGGCTTTTTTCCTGCTGCTTAATGCATAGAATGGTTCATCCCTATTGCTTAATACCAGATCAGCCAAAACTAATAAAATTTTAATTAAAAAATTGAGCAACTCAAAATAAGACACACACAAATTATAGGGCAATTGTAAGGATAGTACAATGTGGGTCATAATTATGTATGTAGCGCTTTGTTTCTAGTTATTTGCCATACAATATTTCTTTTTAGGCACTATGTCTGTCAAAACATTCGAAGTCCTTGAGTTCGGTCTGAAGCCATTATTATCCCTCTTTGATTACACACAAGCCATTTGCAAGTGTCATTAAGCCACTTACAAAACATATTTTTGCAGTTGCTACCATCACCATCACCACCGCCACCATATTACATTACATTACATTTCTGGCATAAATTTAATTGGGGAGAGCACAAGAGCCTTTAATGAGAAGAATTTTAGGTGGTTTTCATAGCAATGAGTGAAAAAAAATATTCACTCCAATGGCGGAGCCTATGTTAACATTTAGCTACTGAATTGAAACAAGAATTCCCTGGGCATCCCAAAATGGCCACTTCTGTTCAAAGACATTTGAGACTTTTGGGTAGTTTTAAAAATGTCAGCAACTTCACATCTGGAATATACTTGTTTCTTATTCTCTAGAAGCCCTGAAACTAAACGGTAGATTCTGAACATTAGAGCTTACTTTCTTACAATAGATACTTTAGTCATAGCATAGATGGCAAGTAAGAATGTCAGGACATAGAATACCAGTTGTTTGGGTCTGGACTTTTAATTATTGAAGACATTACTTTCCATTAAGCCGATAATTTGGATTTTGCGTCACGAGATCATGTGGTAAAGGCCAGTTGGGGATTGTAAGGAGAGAGCCCCAGAAGCTGCCACTGCTTGCTGCAGAGCCCCACTGCAGCCCATTACTGAAGCTCACTGCAAGCAAAAGCATATATGGATAAAAGAACTGCAGGAGCAATGGCAGTGACCAAAGTCACATTCCTGGGGCAGAGCTACCCCTACCTTTTTCTTGATATACTGCATACTGTTATCATTTAGGAATCAAACTAAGTACCTCTTTTTTTAAAAAAGTAGTACTTAGCAATTCCAAGTCTAGCTTGCCTTCATAAAAACAGGGTTTTGAGAAGACAACCAACTAGTAATGTTTTTTTAAAGGAAGCCCAAGGTCTACAGTGCAGTGAAGGATGTACTGCATGTCTTATTTCTCTCCTCTACCTACAAGAGCTCCAATACCTTCCCAATCTCAACCCATACATCTGCTAAGATGAGATAGATCCTGTGCACCAAATAGCAGTTTTGCACTATTTCTGCACAAGAGTTGGGGAAAGGGGGGGGGGGGGTAATTGGGAACTTTTAGTTTTTAAAAGGTTTTTTTTTAAAGTATACATCTAATACATCTGAAGCATGCATTAATAAGCAGTATACTAAAAACTTACCTGACATTAATTAGATATTGAGCCAGGCTGATGCTGGCTGCAGATCCAGTTATAGTAACCTGCCTGTCAGTAGATCCTTCCACTGGATTGGCAATTTTGATCTGCGCCCCAGACATCTGGCGAATCTCATTGATCTTGGCGCCTTGACGCCCAATGATACAGCCAATCAGCTAAGAAAAAGAAAACAAAGTCTTAATCAAATTGCAATCTGAAATGTCAAAAATATGTTTTTGTACTGTTGTTTTATTTTCAGACTTGGATGAAGCTGATGTCTAGAAACTATGTAAATGCTGTTTTCTATCAGGAAGCTTCACTATTAAGACCTTTTCTTAAATTGTTTTCCAATTGGCATATTAAGCATACGTGAATTCAAATGAACAAAATTGTCCTGTAGTGTTAACCTAGTTGGACAAACAACTTTGCTATCTTTTTCACACTATTCCTATATTACCAAAGAATCATAATTTTCCTTAGAAAAGCAGTTTAAAACCTATAATTGTCATTTCACTCGTTAGAACAGTGGTTCCCAACCTTTCTAATGCCGCGACCCCTTAATATAGTTCCTCATGTTGTGGTGACCCCCAACCATAAAATTATTTTCGTTGCTACTTCATAACTGTAATTTTGCTACTGTTATGAATCGTAATGTAAATATCTAATATGCAGGATGTATTTTCATTGTTACAAATTGAACATAATTAAAGCATAGCGATTAATCACAAAAACAATATGTAATTATGCCAGATCAGAAATTCTCGGGCCAGTCTTTGCAAGAGCACAAGGAATATCATCTTCCACAACGTCTACTTCTGTATTTAGACTTGATAACCAACAAGTGTACAGCAATATTTCTCAATCTCAGCAACTTTTAAGGTGCCTGGACTTCAACCTCCAGAATTCAAAGCAAAGCTGGCCCCTTAGCTGATGCTGTCAAAGCTCGGCTGCCAGGCGTCACAAATGCCTCTCACCGAATGGCACCTCTCCTGTCCAATTGGAGGGCTCGGGCGAGTTGAGTCGATATGGCCAGGCTTGTGGCAGTGGTGGGGGGGGGGAGTTGAGGATGCCGGGGCGACCCCTGGGAAATGGTCGTTCGACCCCCAAAGGAGTCCCGACCCCCAGGTTGGGAACCACTGTGTTAGAACAAGAGCAAATGCTATCAATTTTATATTTGTTTTGTACCATTATATGTTCTATAATGTAAAGTAAAATTAAGGCAATTGGGGGGAAAGTCCACCTTTTACCATATTGGGCTGTGTATCAATATTATTCATGGGTAAAGCATCTCCTTTATAAAAAAAAGTCACAACAAGAGGAACAAGGCAAAGCATAAACGAATTGGGGCTTAAAGCAAGTCTTTTGGATTCAAAGCAACACACTCTCAATTTCAACATTTGCTGTTTAAATCAATTTAATGGCATTCCAGGATGTTAATAGTCAAACTAGGTCTGCAAGGTAACAGTGTGGCATTTGGTGCTCATAATCAATATTCTTTTGAAAGGTTGGCAGCTGCATTAATTTTGAGATGTGTAATAGTTCTCAATATTTTTGTACGCTAAAGGCTTCTTCTCAGAAGGCCAGCGTAATACCCTTTAAACTAATCATTAATCCACGTTTTAATTTGTAAATAATTTTCTTTATTCTAAGTTGCAATGTTTATTTTAAAAGACTACAAAGAGAAAGCGTAATTGTTCCTTTCCTTTTCAGTTACAGAATCATAATCTAAGAGATACCTTAGACTCCTATATGCTTTGGTGTCATTGTTCATGTACAGGTAGCCCTCTACCATTCCTGTATACTGCATGAGTCAAAAAGAGGGCTGAGAAAATATCTACAGACCCCTCACATCCTGGACATAAATTGTTTCAACTTCTACCCTCAAAATGACGCTATAGGGCACTGCACACCAAAACAACTAGACACAAGTTGTTTTGTGTCTTTTCCCAACTTTCACAACTTTTCCCCAAATGCCATCACTCTGCTAAACAACTAATTCCCACAACACTGTCAAACTATCTCAAGACAATCCAGAATAGAGTGCTTTTATCCCAAGTGGGCATGTTTGAAAAATACTTACATCATTTGGAATGGTGAGTTCGTGAGAAGTAGTCTGAGCTGATGCATCCAAACCTGCTAACATAGAAAGAGATCAAAACAAGTTAAGTTGAGACAATTAGCACAGTACAAAACTGAAATGCCAGAGCAATCAGGCTATCATTTGCTGCTGAAAAAATTACAATCTTGAAGTGTTCAAGCAAAAGATGAACAAAAGAGGCTTAAGCCTCTCTCTCTCTTTTTGGCAAACCCTCTGATTATAAGAGAGACAAGAATGAATGTTTGTGCTTGGCTAGAGCAAACCGAAGTGGTAACACAGTCTCTTCTTATGAACAAGCAATGAAAAAACCAATTATCCTTTATATAATACTTTCCAGAAGTTGTAATAAACACAGACCCAAAGCAAACACTCATGTTCATAAGTATACATTTTAGTTGTACATAGTTATTGCTGCCTCATGTTACAACACTCTCAAGGGACTTCTTACTTCCTTCTGATATCTACCCATCTGGTAAGAACAGGAAGAGAGGGCTTCTCTGGGACCTGACCGCTGACCTGGGACTATTGTCCCCAGGGCCCATGAGTGTAGGCCTTTTCCATCACGGAATCCCTTCTCTGGAACACCATACTCAGAATGCTGCTTAAGATTCTGGAAGGCCATTAAGTTCTGCCATTTTTAAAGGGACTGGCGAATGATCCATGGTGGCACCTTCTGAGTGGTTGCTGTTGATTATCTTGGTGCTGTATTTTGTTTTGTGGTCTGTTGTTATTCAATTTATCTTGTTATTGTGGTTTTTACTTTATATAATGGACAGAGGCTGTATCTCAGTTGCTTTTGACTGGAACTGCACAGAAGCCTGAGCAAATAAATAAATAGCAGTACCATCCGTACTGTTCAAGAGGCTTGTGTGTAATGCCATTTTTATGTTTATCAACCCAATATAGCTATTGTGTGGACATTTGTAGCTGCCCTGCTATCTTCACTAGCAAACAGCTCATGAAAAAAGAATAGACTTATTCATTCTATTATTATCTGCTCTCCAATATAGGTTCCAGCACACCGTATTTTACAGAAGGAAAAAAGAATATCAAATATGATTTTGCACCTATATCATGTGCTGTAGGCTTTCCCCCCTGCACTATAATGCAGTTAGCAGAATTTGGTAACTGGGAAAGACTCCCCTACCGTTATGAACATACACAACAGAGTAACTAGTTTTTTTTTCAGTCATTACCCCAATAGCCTTTCACATCTGGAGAGCTGGATTCAACGCCTGTCAAAATACAAGGGACAGTAAGTGTGGTGGTCCTCGCCGAAGTCCTATCAGACTTTCAGCAACAAGGCAAACTTTTATACAACTTGGTACAACTATTTCTACCATAGTAATTGGAAGGCAAGATGCAACTGGCAATGTTATTGAAAGGACCAAAGGAGGAAGCAGCATCAACATTCTCTTTAAAATCAACACAATGTTTTTGTTCTTGAGGATAGTAACAGTCGCCTGTTTTTCAAGATTGGTACCTGTGGATCCTTTGTTTTTTAAGTGAAAAAAATGAGCTTAAGGCAATCGTCTTAAAAGGCCAAGTGGAGATTCTTGGACTGCTAGCTTATATAATAAAGAACAACATTTTCATACCACTGAATCCAGTGTTGCCATGAGACATTGGAAAGTGTGACTGTTGCATTGCCAACTGATGCAGCTTGGTCAGCTAGAAAGAGAGAGAGAGAGAAAGGTCGATGTTAGGAATTTTGCAAACTTACTTGTTCAGCACAGTTTAAAGAAAAACAGACCCTGCAAGCTGAGCATGAGGTGCTGCCCCCTTGGGATAAGGGAGTTCAGGAGGAAAACTGGATTGAGGAGCAAGCGCTTCCCTGAGCAGAGATGGGCACAGACAGTAGAAAAGCACCAATGGGGTGTGAAGCCAACACCCATCTCAAAAAACCCTGGCTCAACAGAAGGCATCTGCAGTGAATTGTGACAAACACCAGGAGACAAAGCACAAACAGGCAAAATAACACAGAGACTGATTTGCAGTGGTGCTTGGGACCACACCATGCAGGACTCTGTCAAGCATTTGGAGGGGAGAGGTATATCATGAGTGACCAGAATGGAGTCAGATGCTCTCCCCAATCTTAAAACAGTGCAAATGTCTATAGCTCTTGGTCTTAAGACTCACTCATCCCAGCCCCACCCTTTCTTGCTCTAAGCATCCTATATGAGCAGAGATCAATTCCTATGTGCCCTTCCATGAGAAGTACTACAACTATCTCACACACCAGAAGGTATTAGTAAAGAAGGACAGTGAGGGGGGGGGGAGAAGTCCTTTCACATCAAGTGAAGACGGCTAATGGTTTTATTATTAGCAGAAAGTGTGCCAAGAAAAGGCATCCCAAGCAAAAGCCCGTCACCTTATAACGACACCTGTAGTGACTACATGATGTGCTGGCCATCATGTTTTAGAGATGAAAGCTCAAGTCTGAGGCTAGCTTCCCCTCCACCACTGGGAAGTGCACTACACCCAATGCCCTATGCCATTTACTAAGAACCACAATGACAGTATACCATGGAGTTTTGTTTTGTTTGTTTGTTTGTGGGATCTGGTATCAAATTGTGGGACAGGGACTGGAACTTGGATAGAATGCCACGTTTTGCTGGGCAAGTGTGTGTCACAGGACACAGAAAAAGGAGGAGAGATTTAAGGTTGATTACATAAAGAACTGCTGAACAAAATTTGAGGCTCGTTTTAGGTTGGCTTGTGGTTTCAAATTAAAACAGACTTCTAAAGTGGCTTGTTGAGAAAGCATGGAGAAATTTTGAAGGGAGAAGTGGGTGATTTCAAGACAAGAAGTGTAAACAAAACTTACATCTGGCTGTGGAATGGCATACTGTCCTTGAATGGTATAGGCCTACAAAAAGGAGGAAAACAGTCCTATTAAAAACCATTGGACAGCCACCCAGTGACAGATAAGAGTTCAACTAGCCAGGAAGCCAGAAAGCTGAGGGGAGAATTGTTGGTGGGGAGCCTGAAAGCAGGTCTCTTAAAGGGGCTCCTTGTATTAGCTAGGTGTATATAGTGTTTGAAGGGAAAGTGTTCCCCACCACAAAAATGGTCAGTATTAACAGCTGGTTGTTGGTGAAGATTTGTTGTTTAGCAGAGGACTGGATTGTGCTACAAGCCCTCCTGCCCTACACATTCTGCATTCTTGACTCAGAGGGAAGATTAATTACTTCCTATACTCCAACTGTTTTAACAGCTAAGAAGAACCAGCTGGGTGTTCGTCCCCATCCCATCCTCTTTAAAATTTTATAGTGGACTACTACAGTCAGGCACTGGATGGCAGAAATACATCCGGAAGAATAAGGAGAAAGCAGCAGCCAGCCAAACACGATGATTCTAGGAATAACCCTACTGAAGAAACCCAGCAAGGCAGTCACTGTATGGGGACTTGCTTAACACTAAGTGAAGCTTTGGAAGAACGTATCTCTCACTGGTAGGGCATGGGGAGAAATAAGGCCTTGGTTGGAATTGGCCAAGCAGTTGCCACCTGCAGGTCTGTCTACTGGCCTGCCAGATACTGTTTGGTGGCCTTAATCCAGTTCCCAATGAACAGGAGTTCACAGCACAAGCCGCCACCACCAATCTTGCCACCCTTGTTGGCAGTCTCAAAGAGGCCAAGGATTGAATGGGCCATGGAGACTGAACTCCCCTCTCACCTCTTGAGGTGGTCCCTCCAGGTCAGAGTTGAGGCACATTGATGGGGCGGTGTGGGGGTAGCTTGCACTGCCGCTGCTGTACCTGTCCTGTGGATAAATAGAGGACTTCAGTCTCCAGGGCTGTCAATCCGAAACCTTTCGCTAACACCAAAGTCACATAAAACTTACTCTGATCAAGGGTTAATCTGTACTAGGCAAATGCTGGCTTACTCTTACTCAGTAGCAAAGACAATGTGAGATTTCTCTGAGTGCAAACCCCAACTACCTTCAACTTCAGGGACAGGGGGACTGCATGAATACAAAATGTCTTATTCTAATGGCCATTAATGGGGCTGCTCTGCCACAAGATCAATTTCTAGGATGCAAGTGACCTACTTCAAATATCGTTGGTAACCTCCCAAGTGCCTTTGCACTGTCAATTAATTGCTTAGCAAGCTATCAAGAGCTTCTGGAAGGTAGGTAATATGAATGGGGCAAGGAAGAGGAAGGGATTGAGGCAAGAACAAGATCACAACAGCACCTTTCCCCCAGCAAGATATCCCAATGTAAGTAGCGTATGAATGTATAAAGCACTGGGTACATTGCAGCCAGGCCTGTCCAGCTGCTGCCTCTACATTTCTGCTGCTGTCTGAAATCTATTTCCCAGTGCCATCACTGCTTATCTTGACAATCTCAGGCTGGCTTAGTCCACTTGACTAAGTCCAATCCATCTCTGAAGCATCTGAAAATTAATGCAGCCCTTTTTAAAAAAAGAAGCTTAAAGGTGGGCCTTGAGGCACTGTGCTCAAAAGCAGTTGAACGACTCTATGTTCCAACTCCACATACTCAAGATCCTGCCCTGGACACATAGTTCTGAGAGACCCGCTTTTCCGAAGTGCATGCTTCAACCTCAAACCAAATCTATCTAAAATGATCACGAGGATCTTCAAGTCCAGCTAAAATATCTGAGCACTCAACCAAGTCCACCAAGTGAATGTCATTGAAAATGCTTAACTAGTTATAGGATTCCAGCCAGCTGAGAGACTGAAGTCATGCACTGGCCATAACAATTTATCAGAAAATTAACATATTTGTGCCTCATATTCCTGTGTGCTTGAAGCAGAATAAAATAATTGTACCCCAAATCATTTATTTTTAAACTAGCCACAGGTACTTCTTCATATGTAATTAAAAATAAAGTGGCACTCATTTCCTTTTAAAAGGATGAAAAAGGTTAAAAAAGTAGTAATTCCCAGATACTCCCGAATTTGTGCTCAAGGGTACGGTGGCATCAACCAGCAACTCCTTGCTTTCTCAGCCCTCTAGGACACAACTCTCCCAATGTCCACCCGTCTCAATTCAGCCCCTGCTGCTTTTTGAACTATGGTTCTGCAGAATTAATAGTCTATTTAATAATCACTAATTTGAATGCTGACTCAAAATTGAGGGGCCAGATAAAAGGAGATTGCAAACAGTCTTATGCTTGGAGTGGATTATAAATGCCAACAAAATCCTGCAAACCACAGTGCTGACTAGATTAATTCCCCAAAGAGACCAGAGTTTTGTGAACATTTGAGAGCAGCCTCCAAAGAACAAAACCAAAGCAGCAGAGATAGCACTGTGCTGGCCAGATGGGCAGCACAGGTGATAAGCATGCAGAGTAGTTTGATGTGTGCTGGCAGTGTTGAAGCTTGGTAGGCTACTGCTGTTTTGCCCTCACCCATGCCCAACAAGAGGAATGGCCTTACCTGACCGCCTGCAAAGATGACAGGAGAACTGGATGGCTTGGGTCGATAGGGGATGGTGACACCCTTTGGGGGAGACTAGATTACAAAGAGTCAAAGGGAAAACATGGTTAATCAATAGGGACTTCTTAGAGACACAGAGTATCTGCCAGAATACTTAAATAACAGGCTGAACTACATAATTAACTGATCTATCTATGGCTTCTACAATTCTTTGATTTGTCTCTGAACAGTAATCACATCAGTCTTCTGCAAAAGAAAAATAATAATCTTGCTGCCGGAAGGCAGTTTCCTTGTGGCATGAGTTCTCAGGCAATAGTCACCTCCTTCAACAGATACAAGTATAAAAACAGAAATACTATAGTTTAAAACAGGACAACTAGGAAATCTAGAAGCAAATAAAGTATTTCTACAAAATGAAGACAAATGACAGAACTGTGACGATAAGAAAATATTTTACTGAGAAACATACCACTGATTTTTTTTTCATATTTCCCTGGAGGTATGTGCAAATAATTGAAGAGACAGTTCAGCTTTCTGGCTAATCAAGACAATGAACCAATCAAAATGGTCTTTTAACAATTGTGACCCTTTGAAAAATTCTTTGCCTAAATGACATTTCAAGCACGAATCACCCTGCTACTAGAAAAGGGGTATATGCTTTCTCCTTCATAAATCTTTCTTGCTGCATTTTATGGAGCAAAAACAAAATAGAAATTCAGCTGATAGCATGGGAATCTTTTATCAGCTGCTCAAAATAAAAAAATCAACTGGCCACTAGGCAATAACCCTGTCCTCTTTGCTCTTGTCATCATGTGTAAGTGTTAAGCTTTTATAAAAATAAAGATTACCTCCAGCATGACCACACAGATCTGTTTGACACACTCGATGATGGACTGTGGAATCCCAGCAATGGTGATCGCTCTTTCGGTAGAGTTGGGTAACATGTCTCCTGCCACTTGGACCTGCGCCCCTGTGCTCTTAAAATTGAAAATAAAAAAGTTAGGTATTTTGCTTCATGATTTATATGGTGTATACCTTCCCCCCAAAAAAGATAGTAATTACTACTATTAGGAAAGATACAAATTTATTGGAAGTTATTGTTTAAAAAAAGACAATTGCAGAACAGTTCCAGAGTCCTAAAAAAAATTGTTTTCACTTTTGCTTATAGAATAACCTTATAAATATTATTCCATAACACTAAAAGAGTAATTAGAGTTTTTAATTCCCTCTATCTTTTTTGCACTAATATTTTTGACATAATCTATACAGCAATAGTGTTGAAATGACATTTGGCAGCTGTAGATTTTAATCTGATGTTAAGCAAGGATGATTGCAATGTGGTATACTACACGAATACTGAAGTCAAAATAATCTGACAAAGATCAACATCAACTGTTATGGACAAGGTTATTTCTAGGCATAACTCAACTTCAAAAAGATACTCAAAAATGGAAAACCATGCACATTCATAACTTTTCTAGAATGGTAGGGAAAAAACTAATTTACTGGAGTTAGAGGTAAATTACCCAATTCTAAAGCAAAAGAACTTTCTTGCTTTTGAAAGGATATCTACAGCTCTTAGGATCAAGTCATTTACATTTTTAACCAGGGTAACACCCTGATAAAATGTAATTGCCAATGTAATTACATCAAATGATTCGGTAGTTCTATATGCTTCAATCCACACAGCAATGTACTTAATTTCTTTAATGAAAGGGGTTATCCAAATGATGTTGGTCATCCAAGATGTCATGAGCAAAATAGTGGGGTGCAGGGAATGTCAGCATAACAACTCTTCTGTTAAGGTATTATTTTATTTGACATCAACTTATTACTAGAGATAAAAAAGTGGAGAATGAGAAGAGTAGCTTTCCAAAAAGAACTTATTGAGCTTGGTTTCAGCCATCCTCTATTGTCAGTTTCATGAGCACTAAATATAAATAGCTGTACTGTACGGTATTAAGCAGAATGGTGCAGAGTCAATGGAAAACATTCATGTTTACTTCATTTGGCAAAAGATGAAATGAATGTATTTTTTCCACAGTAAACTATCTCACAATCCTAGCAGAATTGAGTACCCACCTCTCTTATCTCTTTGATTTTGCAGCCTCCTTTCCCAATAAGAGAACCACATTGGCTGGCAGGTACCACGAGTCTCAAAGTAACAGGGGGCCTGCTAGAAGCCGTACTATTAGTCATTGAGCTGCTGATGTCCTGAAAACAGAGGTTAACAAACTTCAAATAAGCAAGGTTTCAACTGGAGACTGTGTTGAAACACTCTGCAACTGTTTCAAAAATGCTAAACTCCCCTCAGTAGATTACTAGCAGGGAACTTCTAATGTGGTAAATACATGCTCTTTATTTCTTGGGCCATCTTAAGAAATTCCTCCCATATTTTTCCCTTACAGTATGCAAGAATACAAAATGTCTTCCAACATGTATAGAATTAAGTTCTTATTCAGCATACAAATTATTTTTATTTCACATACCGTAACAGGGAAAACATAATATGAAAATATAGGCTTAATGCCAGTTCTAAAACAGGCTAAAGTCTTCCTATCCGTCTCAGCTATCAGACACAAAACCCTGCTTACAGTGCTAGTATTTTTATCTGTGAAACTTCAGTCATGATATAGATACCTGCATTATCTTAAAAATCTAAACTCAATAGCTGCAGTTTTCTGCTAGCTAAGCAAGCTAAAATTTGCATGCCAAGAACAGTAAAAATATCTATTTCACTACTCAAAGACAAGGGCTGAAGCTTTGAAGAGGTAATAGAGCAAGCAGAAAAGGCTGTTTCAGGTTGTAAAAGATTACTGAAATTGTGTGTATGTTTAGACACTGACTTTCAAGTTAAGAAGCTTGTTTAGCATACCAAATTTCAAACATTCAAATGAACTTCCCTTTATAATTTGCTTTCCACTGAAGGTTACTCTTTTTTAGCTTGAAATTTTAAACTATATTCCTATGCTTTATTATTTGGTAGACCAAGGGCATGATATTGAAGCAGCAGGGTCAGTGAAGTCAGCCAACTGAAGTTAAGAAAATGACTTCACAAAGCTGCTAATTTTAGGAGCAACTCAAAACTGTTTTGCTAGAGTATTTATTCTGATACTAAAAAAATGTGGTGTTTTAGAGCTGATTTTCTTCCAGGCTTGCTTTTGAAATTATATCCAATGTGAAGATGAAAAAAAAAGCTAACAAAATGTTCACATCTATTTCAATGGAAAAAGGCACTGCAGGACTATAGCAGACTGCTCTTTAATTTCCAGCCTGTAAAAAGCTGATATTGTACAGATTTAAGAGGAAACAAAGGCAAATGCTTGCTCCATTTCTCTCCATTTCTTCTAACATCAGAAGAAATGGAGAGATTATTTATTATTACTGTTATTCTAACTGGGGCAAATCCACTCTGTACATGCAGAGGCATCCACAATTTGTAGATGGGGAAGGGACACACTGACAAAGTAAAAATTATTATAGGCTACAAAGAAGTATGTGGCACACTAATCGGCTACAGCAAAGCAGCAGTAATACTGGAGAGGCCTGGAGGTGCTAAGCAGCACATCTCCTGTAGCAGCAAATTTATTGACTTAAAAACAAAACAAAACTAGCAGACACATAGGACTACTGGCCATATGTTGTGCAAGCCTGCTCTATACTCCGAGGCAGCTCAGGCAGAAGCATCAACTGAAATTTTCAAAAAAAGAACTATTGCTATTTTTGTCTATTTTATTGAGACCAAAGCTGTTTATATGACAGAATTGAGAAAACTCTCTCAAGTGGCTATAATTTCAGAGTCAGTGTGGTGCTGTAGAGTAGAGCAGAGCAGAATAACAGAAATGGAAGGAACTTGGAAGTCTTCTAGTCCAACCCCCTGCTCAGGCAGGAAACCCTATACCCATGATAGCAAACCTGTGGCACACGGAGCCATATCTGAGGGCACGCGAGGCGTTGCCCTATGTCAGCTCCAGTGCGCATGCGCGTGCTGGCCAGCTGATTTTCAGTCTTGGGGAAGGCCATTTTCGCCCTCCGGAGGCTTCAGGTGGCTTCCCTGAAGCCTCCGGAGTGCAAAAAATGGCCCAACGGGCAAACCGAATGTCCGTTTTTCCGAGCTTCCAGTTTGCCCGTTGGGCCGTTTTTCGCTGTCCCCAGGCTTCAGGAGTCCGGAGGCTTCAGTAAGGCCTGTGCGCATGAGCAGGGGGGGCCACGCGGGGGTTGTGCGCATGCGCAGGGGGAGGGCATGGGTGTGGCCACGCACACACCTTTTTGGCACGTGAGCCAAAAAAGGTTCGCCATCACTGTTTCTAGGCTTTCCATAAGCATAGAAGATAGCTAGGTGACTTTAGGTCTGTTGCTCTCTTAGCACAACTCACTTCACAGGGTTGTTGTTGTGAGGAAAAATATGCTGCCAGAATATTAGCTATGATTGCTGCTTCTTGTCATTTATATATAACTATGTATGTATAGATGTACATGGCAGGATAAAAATGTAATAAATTGAAAATCTATAGTACAGATTTGTTACATTTCTGATTTCGGCAAGTAGAAGCATCGCTTTGAAGAACAATTGAAGCCATTCTTCGAAATGTATCTATATTGTATCAGAGCCATCCAGAGATTTTTTAAGAACTCATGGGATTGTGTGAGAAAACTAACTAACTTCTTTCCCCCTTTGAGTATATTGTAGGATGAGAGCCATTAGTCTAGGAACAGGAAAGTCCAATAGCATTTTATCCAGCTAACAAGTTTTGTCAAAGTAAGCAAGCTCTACACCTGGTGAAGCGAGTTGCAGCTCACAAAAGTGTATATCTGTTAATAAAAAATTTTAGTCAGAAAGGTGCGATCAGACTGAGGCTTTCCCTCCCCCCTTCTTTTGAATAATACCATCATTTTATAATGGGAATCTGCTCAGCTTAGTATCCTAATTCATTATTTTTGAATAAAAAACAAAATCTACTCTCATTTTTTTTTAAATTACTTCATAAAAATGTGGGTTTTAAGAAAAAAAAATTATCTCCAACTTTAAACCTTCTCAAACAGTTTCAATTCATGCTCATTACCCCAAATGCCTTTCATGGTCATATCCTCAACCCATCAAGGATCATCTAATTAAATTCACACACCTCTTCCAGTTTATCAATAATCATAGCAAAAGCTTTGAAGATGGCATTAGTGGGTCCGGCAAGAGTGATAATCCGTTCTGGGCAGTTCCCTTCTGAGATGTTAATCCGTGCACCACTCTAAAAAGAAAAAAATTGAATTGCTAGAGAATAGTGAATTGCTTCACCTTTTTCCCCATAAAGTTCTCTACTCTGGAATTTATCTGGAAACAACAATTTATCTGGAAACAACATCCAGTTAAAACAGGTATAGTACAAGAACAACAACGTAATTACTGATGTTTAGTTAAGAAAGCCCATATTGCCCTATTTATCAGGTCCATTTTGTTTTCCTTTTATCCTTTGAAACTTACCTCTTCACGCATCTTCTTTACAGACTCTCCTTTCTATGCAGATGGGGAAAAGAGAAAAAAGCTTGTCAAAACTATTATTAATTCAAATGTGTGTAAGAAAATACAAATTAAATTGTGTCACATACCTTCCCAATGATGCTTCCAACCTCCTGAAATAACAAACATGAAGTTTTATTTTTCAATAATTTAACAAATGTCCATAACCATAAGTTCCCAAACATTATGCTTATAAATCCTACATGTTTCAAAAAAACAAAAAAAAATATTTTTACAATTAACAAGAGGAACTTAAGTTTAATTTGATAATCTCAAAGCTCTGATTGAAGTAATTGTACTGGAAGAGGATTTAAATCAGCATTTTGAAGATATACTTAATCAAGTTAAATTCTAGTTTCCCTTCTTAGGGGTTAAGAGAACAATATATGGCATGCCAAGAGCAAGCAGATGTTTTAATCTGATCAGACAACTGGATTTTCCAAGGCATTTACTGTGACCTAGTTTTATGCCAAGACAAAGAACATGGAAAGCTGCAATTACCTTCCCATGCATAAGTAGGCGAATAGTAAGTGTGACATTTAAACCTCCTTCAATTACGCCGGTGTCCATCTTGAGTTGTGTTCAGTTAGGTCAGGCTTAGTCAGTGGTCAAATCTTTGGTCGCTGGGAGAAAAAAAAAACCGCACTGTAATAGAAAAATACCATCTCATCACCCACCAGTTCATTGGAATCATTTCCACTCTATCTTTAATGTATTATTTGAAAACATCAGTTTTTTAAATATAGCTTAACAAAAAGTACACCAAGGGATGTAGGGTTTTCTCCCCTTTTAAACTGTAACTTTGCCATAACACTGAGCAGAGAAAAAAAATAAAAATAAATTACGGCCCTTTACTGTTTGCAATGGAAGAGAAATATTAAAATTTTAGAAGGAAAGAAAAAGATTCAAATTTATTTGTGTTCATTTTAATTCCATCTGGATATTAGCTTGGTTGAGTATGCAATGTTTGAGGCTCAATGGAATTCTTTGAGATTAATGCCTGGATTGCATTGCCTTTCCTGTTCATATTAGCTTGGTTGTGGATACTCTGTATGTCAGGGCTGTCAAACTCACGGCCTGATGCATTACGTGCTGGCCCTGCCCCCACCCGGTTTAGCGAAGGGGAAAAAACTCCCGATACGATACTGTCATGTGACACTGCCGTGACGACGTGAGTTTGACACCCCTGCTGTATGTCTTAGCATTGTGTACTCACAGTAACATCAATTTGACAGGAGAGAATGGACCAAAGTAATCCCTACACCTACAGATTTCCAGGTACTTTTCTCTTAAGAGTTGATACTCTTAAGATAAATTTCTATCTCCTATATGTTTATTCATAAAATATTCAGATACTTGGAAAATTAAAATGTTCCATGTTTACCAGAAATATGGATTATAGTTTGGTGCTTGAAATACTCAAGTCATGAACTAAATAGATCCCCCTTGAACAATTTGATTTTCTATTCGATCCCATCCCTTTTCCCAATTTTGCTAGGATAGAGATCAATTGTCATTTTCAGAGCCACAACAAACCAGTTTCTCCATTAATTCCTAGTTCTTCTGGCAATTTCTGCATTAATATTGAAATAAAACTATTTAAATCTGACAGTGTACAGCCTGGTTGGCCAACTGTATCAGTACGCAACACTTAAATTACCTTTTATATCATATCCAATTTTAAGCACCAAGAACCTCAATCTTGAATCTAATAAATAACTTCTGAGCATGTACAATATGCTTTTCTGATGCTACTCACTCAACACTATTATTTATTTATTTATTTATTTATTTATTTATTTATTTATTTATTTATTTATTTATTTATTTATTTATTTATTTATTTATTTATTTAAATAAATGGATTTATATGCCACCCAACTCCCAGGGGACTCTGGGCGGCTACACTACAGGAAGCTACAACACATGCAGTTTTTTAATTAATGACAAAAATTACTTGTTCATTATGTATCAGTATTAAAGAGAGTCAGTTTGGTGTATTATTAAGGCATCAGGGAGAAACTGGGAGATAGTGAGTTCTAGTCACACACCTTAGCACAAAATACATCTGGGTAACTTTGGGCCAGTCACTCACTCTCAGCCCTAGAAAAGCAGGCAAAGGCAAATCACTTCTGAAAAACCTCGCCAAGAAAACTGCAGGGACTAGTTCAGGCAGTCGCCAGAAGTCTACACTGACTTGAAGGCACCCAAAAATAAAAAATCAGCATTAAGAATATAGAAGGACAGATGTCAGAAATTGCTTTTTATTGCCAAGAATTTAAAATTGGATTTATATATATTTTTTGCTTACAGCATAGATAAAATATGCCATGAATAGAATAAAAGACCATGATTTCACTTTATCTGCCACATTTCAGGTAAGTCTCTCTATTTTTAAAAGTGTGTTATGCAACACTCTCCCAAATCCTTATTTATGTCATTCATGTAACTCACAAGGATTTTTGTCTACATCAACAATTTAACACATGGTAATAAATCTGATGGAAGGAAGTCTGTTTTGCTTGTTTACAATTGTATTTTACAAAACCTCACCCATAAGAATTTAATCTCCCATTTTTATTATTTTCCAATCATTGTTAAAAGTTTCTATCGAGAGGATTTTTCTTTTTCTAAAAGATCTGGCTTCCCTCTCAATGTTTCACTGAGGGGGGGGGGACAGATAAAGTGGCAAAATTTGAGTATACAGCCCAATACACGTATATTTCAGCCTATTCCACATTAGGTATTTACCAATCTCTATTTTAAAAAAAGTATGCTAAATACTCCTAAATGTGTCCAGTGTCGGGGGGGGGAGGGAGCAACAACCCCCACTTATTTTTAATCTAAACCCTACTCGGGTTTTAAAACAAAACAAAAACAAAAAAAAATCCTTGAGGCAAAGTTCTTATAGTATGTCGACTTTTCCTCCCCAAACGACCTGAGAAGGCTTAAAAAGAGAATCGCAGTTAAACATTGAAGAGGGCGCTGTATCGCTGGCGGGAGGTGCTTTGAAATTACACAAGACGCAACTCGGCGGCGGCTCCCTTCCCCGCTCCCTCCTCCGCCCGCTCCAAGAGATCCGCCCGCCAGCGGGCCACCGCCATTCTCCCGACTCCACAGAGCCAAAGCGCGTTATAGCGTCAGCCTCGCCCCCCCCCTCCAACGCATAAACTCCGCCCCTCCCTTCCCCCCCTCTCTCCTCCCTCCCTCTCTCTCTCTCCCCCTCCCTCCGACCGTCCCTCGCGCGGCCCGGGCCTGGATCCCGCCCAATGTGACGCAGCAACAGCGCGCGCGCCCCCCCACACAGGCCCTGTGCGGCCTCCCCAGTTAATGCGCCCCCCCCGCAAACACGCAGAGCGCTGATCGCGCGGGCCCCGCTCCGATACGCAGGTGGCAAGACGAACGCGGCCGCCCCTCCCCCCCTCCGCGCCTCACACACGCACTCGGGTCGGATTAGGCCCCAGTAGGCCGCGCGCGCATCCCCCAGCTTCCTTAGTGACCTGGCCGGGTTGGGGAAAGCGGACTGGCGGAAAACTGAAACTACTCGAGGCCGAGGATTGGGAAGAGGGGTGGGGGTAAACACTGATCCAGGGTTAGTAGGAAAGCTTACCTGGCGGGATAGCTGGCCAGGCCAGGCCTCGCACGTCCGCTCGCTCTCTCGCTCACTGGCTCGCTCGGGCGGGGGGAGGGGATGGGACGGGGGAGCGGGAGGAGGGAGGGCGGGTGGTGCGTGGGTCTCCGGGGCGGGCGGAGGGAGCGGGACAGGGGGAGGGGAGGAGGAGGAGAGAGCCGGGGTGGGCGGGTGGGATGGCGGCGGCGGGAGGAGGGCAAGGGCAGCGGGAAGGGGCTGCGGCAGCTGCTCTTGCGGCGGCGGCCTCGGCGGGTCTGGGAGGGGGAGCTGGAGAGCGGGGCGATTTCAACCCCGCCTTGACCCGGAAATAATAAGATCCCTCCCCCGTGCGGGCCTCTTGCGCGCTAGAACGAGAGAGAGGGGTGGGCCAGCGCGGCTCTGCCAATTGCCGTTGTAATTTGGATCATAGAGCGGAGACAATGATAGGCGGGCCTGGGAAACCGGATAGAGCGTCTTCAATGGCGTGGGGTGGGTGATACCCCCTTCAGGCGAACTGCTGCGTAGTCTTCCAAAAGCAGCGTGGTGCGACTGACGAACTATGGAGAATCGCTGCAGGAGGAAAAGGATAGGGGGGAAAAAGCGGGCAGCCATCTATTTATCAACAGTGTCTCTATAGTAATACTGCGGTTTCCAAAATTGCCGCTCTGTTAGTCTTCAGTTCGCTTTCGGTTGTTCTTGTTAACTTTGACGGAACAATCAGCAGCAACCCAGGACAAACATCGAAATATGCCCCTCTTACAGGCGCTGGAGACAGCGCGCCACACCCCACAAAAGTTCCTTAGTGGGTCTTTTTACTCTCGCTCCTGTTTTTACCAATAATTCTCGACAGGAAGAATAACTCAAAAGTCTCAGAGGCGTTGTAGGGATGGAGAATTAAAGCCGAGGTTCTGCTAAGTCGTATTTTATGACAACATCTGTACTGCCTAGATCCATTTACAAGAAAATTGTTTTGCTCGAAGACAGAAAGACATGGTATACTTTACCCAGGAAGCAGCTCTATTTTACAAACACTAGATTCGATGAAGATAACTAGGATTGCTTTGTAGGAGCAGAAAACGCAAAAAATGGGAGACTCCCTTTGCAAATCTGTTCAAAACATGTACGTCCTCCCCTTCACTTAGGTTACACTGGTAACTTTTTTTTAATGTGGCCTGCTAAAGGGCTTGGGAAGGGGCATGATTAATAATTAAAATAGTGTTTGAAATATAACATGGCAAAATAATTAAGTTTCCATCAATTTAACAGTCTCCAAATTAAAGTCAAATAGGGCAGAATTCCAGATTTTTTTCTTGAAAGTGAGAACAAGTCAAATAAAACCTGTGAAACGGTTTATACACACACATTTCTTACACTACAGAGAGGATGGATCAAGCATTCATTTGGTTCAAAGTAAATGAGCCAGCTACATAATGGTTACATACACTGTTCTATAGTACTGTATTCTCAACATGCCATCCGTGCCGTAAACTGGTAGTCCAAGAGTGGTACTCTGCCATTTGATGCTGCTAAACTTAACACCAAGACTGCTAAGAATTATGGTTCTGTAAATATCTGCAAGGCTACAGCATTTCTAGCCTGTTAATCTTTAACTTGCCTTTTTTTTTTTTTTTTGGTGGCAGGGTGTACTTAATTTTAGGTTATTTGGGAATAACATAGAATGAGCTTTTATTATGCTGAATATTATAAAATGGGCAAAGTTAACAAAGTAATGTCCCAGGCATATTTACCTATGCTGGTGTATTTGTTTAGTTTTCAAAATAAATGCTGCATTCACACGTGGAACCTGTGAAGCAAGCATTGGGTGTCTAAAAAACACGGAGAGAAGTGGAAATGGCATAAAATGATGAGGAGGTTGGGTGTGAACAGCTTCCCTTATTTTAACAGGTGTTAACTTTCACATATTGTTGCTGCAGTGTCTGTGATGTTCAAGCTTGCTAATTTATTCTCACAGGAACATTGAGCTATTCAAGGACATTGCATTGATCCTGTTTTTCAGCATCTCTCTTTCAAAAGAGGTCAAATCTGTGTAAATGGAAGGGGTCTAAAAGCAATCACCTATAAAACAGAGGGAAAAGACGTCCTCTTTCAAGGTATTTGTAAGTAAGTCTCTACCCATAATCATCATGTATGGATCGGGATCATCATGAGCTAAATCAGTGTTTGGTTAACCATGGTCTGTAAAATAAGCCACAATTGGTTGGCTAAGAAAAAAATACAATCCACATTATGGTTTAGCATAAAATGTGAATCCAGATTTTGGCAAATTTTCAGAAAAGAGACTATCATATGGGCTGTGGAATTAACAATGGTTAAGTGCTAAAATACTGCCAAGAAATCACATTCTTTGGACTTGGTTTTTTAATTCCTCCAACAGTTTTATGGCAAATCTAAGGTGGTGGCTTAAGGATTCTCTGTCTTTTTAACTTTGCGTATTTTTATAATAACGTGTATATTTTTGGAAGGATTTTTACTTGTAAGGCAGCTAGAATAACTTGTACAATGAAATAAATTAGATAGACAGGTAGATACAGTAATGAGAGAATGTTTTACACAGAATTTAATCATTTTTCTTAATATTTCAGGCTGGAACTTGACACGAAACACAAGCTGACATTTTGCAAACTAAGCTGGCGGGGTTAACATAACATGAACAAATCTGAACCTTTTTTTTACATAAATACTCTACAAAAGGATTGTTAATAAAATAATAAAATATAAATGACATAATAAAATTGTATCAAACACAGTGAAAAAGCACACTCAACTAAGATTCAGATTTACTGAAATTAGTTCATAGTGTTATATTAGATTCCAAATGCTTATCTAGATAGCCACATCTTTCCCGAAAACTAAAACACATAATATTGATTTTTGTTGTGATTTTACAACAAGTGATTACTTGTAAAGAGTTATTGTTTCTCGTTAAACTCAGAAGATCATTGGTGTATTTTGAGGAAAGCCTCTTCGGAACAACTGAAAATATATAACAATAGGTATGGAAAGAAACAATACACTGTTTTATCAATATTTTCATTTGCGGTCATAGTTTGTATGAGTATACTGAATGGATTTGTGTACTATTGATGTTAAATCACACTTAAACTCCTTTTCAGATCCATAAATAGTGTAAGAATTTACATTGTTGGCCAAATTTTTGTCTCCAATAGAAAACCCATGATTTCTGAACATTTAGCTGATTTCATATTTTGCCTGGTCTTGAAAACATTGGAATTTTATTCATTCATTCATTCATTCATTCCACTTATTTAGCCACCCATCTCACATATGGTATTAGGGATTAAATATAAATCTTCCACATACAAATTTCCATATCGTGCTGCAAAATTAAAATATATAAAACCTTGATTTAGCATGAACTGCAAACTCTGCCACTATCACTTTTTCATCAAACAATGATTTAATCAAAGCACAACTCGCTAAAACATGTGGATGCCTGTCATGCCTCTAAATAAGAACTGTTGCAGGATTACAGTACAGGGATGATGTTCCTAGGCCAGAGGTGGGAGGTAGGCCATAGGACAAAATACCATATTTTTCTGAGTATAAGACACACCTGAGTATAAGACGCACCTTAGTTTTGGGGGAGGAAAACAAGGGGGAAAGGCCTCTGCCTCCAAGCAATTTGCCAAACAGCAAACAGCACAGATGATATACACTGTTTGCTGTGTATTTCTGTGCATGTGTGCCTGACCCATAGAAATAGCAAAGAATTGGAGAAATGTACATTATGCCAGAAAGTTTTCTTAAATGTAATCACACTAACTCCTCCCAATTATTTAAATAGATCTACTCCAAGGTAAGTCAGGATTTAACTCTTAATACTAAACAGGACACTGTTACATTTCAGACTATACTTGTACAGAGCTGTTAAAATTAATTAAAATTTCTGGAAGTATACATTATTCTCTATTATTTAAAAGAAGATACAATAGCACTGGACCTCTTCAGAGCAAACATTTATTTTAAAAAGCTTATTTTGTTAAGTTGTCTAGATTTACAGGGATCTCCAACCTTGGCAACTTTAAGACTTGTGGACTTCAACTCCCAGAATTCCACAGCCAGCAAAGCTAACAAAGCTGGCTGGAATTCTGGGAGTTGAATTCCACAAGTCTTAAAATTGCCAAGGTTGGAGACACCTGGCTAGAACAATAATAAAGCAGTCTTTAAAAAATAAGTCTAATAATTTGAACATTCTACAGACATTTATAGTTATTCACTTACCCCCTTGCATCCAGCAGAAAATAAAAATCTGGGTGTCTCTCCCAGCTATTTGCCTCTTTGCAGGTAGTTTCACTTTCATTTTCCCACGTGGCAAACCTAATCAGCTGTAGGTCGGGAAACTGCTACTGACTTGCTTGGCTTTACAGGCTCTTCCCTCTTTCCTGCAAGCAGGTAAATTGCTGGAAGACAGAGGCCAAAGGATGGGGGTGGGTGGGTGGAGCTGCATTCGGTGTATAAGACGCACCCAAGTTTTCACCCTATTTTGGGGGATAAAAAGGTGTGTCTTATACTCCGAAAAATACGGTATGCAGCTACGACTACATGCATCTTGTATGTTAAAGATTTGTTTAGAATCCATATTTGGTGGTTTCCTGCAGCCTGGTTTTTGGGGAAGAAAGTAGGACATGTCAGAAAGAGGAAAACGTAGCAATTAGAGACTATGTGTATTGCAGTGTAGCTATCTTGGCTTGGGATAGTTTGACAAGAATATTAAGTCTGTCAAAGATTCTTAGTTCTGTCAGAACTACAGTTCTTAATAGAGTGAAAGCAAGCATTAAAGTTGCTGCAATCTATAGGGTAACTATAGCAGTATCTGGCTTCTCACAAGGTGATTGGTTCTTGCAGCCAGCAAAGTCAAAACTAAACAAACCACTTTGTGGCTCTGCACACTGCTTGAATCAAACCTGCATGGCTGTAGCAACTGGAGTATCCCACCATTTTGCTTCTCTGCTTTTCAATGTGTTTGTAAAATCAAGGGCAGAAAAAGCCTTACTAATAGTGGCAGCCTCTTCCCCAATCCTTCCTCCCTCACACACAACACCCCCAGATCTGTCAAAGCTTGAATACGCTGTGGAACAGGGACCAATTCAGCCACAGTTCCCAGGTTTCAACATAACATGAATAAATGGTGGGGAAAGGTTTGTCGGCACTGTGAAAAGGTGTATATAAAAACAGGAGGCTCATACAAGCTGCTACTACTGTAAAGTATTTCTAGCCTTTAAAAAAAATTAATGGAATTTTTAGTGCAAAAAAAAAATTAAAACAAAAGACAGAAAACAGGAAAACGTGAAAAAAGAAGCAAAAAGCATAGAATTATGATTTCCATCCTCCTTTGCATCGAGTAATTGCCATCTTAATCCTTCCCCTTTCTCTTTAATCCTTTTTCATCCTCAAATCCATACATAATCAATTCAGACTTCTTTCAACCAAAATCCATATAAGGTCTGTCTTTTTAAAAAATATTATTCCCCCCCCCCCAAGTGGTCAGCATTGCCATTTCCACTTGAGCTCCGTTACTTTTATAATCCAGACTTCTAACGGGGGTATTTTGTTATTCTTCCATCTTTGTATATACAATAATCTTGCCACAAGCTACTACCCGTATATATAATAGTAGCTTCCCATATTTATTTTCCAGTTGAGCATCCATAAAATAACTCATGTTTCATTGTAATATTTCTATCCTTAACAGGTTTTTCCCCTTTATCCAGAGGGAGGCAAAAGGAAACTCTGACAGAGTGTTCTGGATAATAGCAAATGTGGTTAGGAAGGTAGTCATACCTGTCAGACTGCAAAACAATCCACAACATGAAGGCCAAAAGCCGTTGACAGATCTAGATTTGAAACACGGCTTCTCAGTCTTTCGGAGAGCCCTGTATCTTTTTTTTTTAATTGGCCGGTGCCTTTTTTTTCTTGTTTACTAATTACCTAGGACTGCAAATGCATCAGGATTCTCCAACACCTGCTGAGGTTACACTACAAAGCTATGGAGCCATGCAGTTAACCATTTAGGTGACTCGATTCAGAAACACCGCAGACCTTTTTATTCAGATAAACCTTCAAATTAGATTCTGCAAGTAAGTCCACAAAGGCTATTATCCTATACCAAAAAAGGGTTTTAATAATCCAGCTACTCACACATATCTGTGAAAACAGATACAATTTGTTACACACACACACACACAAAGTAAAAGACTGGCTAGTAACAAAGTGAAGTAGGACAAGAGCAGTTGACAAGCCAAATGTAGTTCATCAACACTTACCCATCACTACAATTTAGGGGCAAGCTCCAAATTATGGTGGAACAATTTTCTGCTTTAAAAGACAAAACATCCACTAAAAATAGGTTGTTTTTAACATGTTTTATAGTCTATTTATAAAACCAATCCCGCCCACCCTCCCAGAAAACAAAAATACAAAAGGATAAAAATTCCATCTTCAACCTATGTTGTGATATCCTTGCCACAGCCTCCAGGTGGCCAAACATAGGATAAATAAGGATAGCATCTGTCATGTAAATAAGCCATAAGGTGACTTTTAGTTTTAACACCACGAGGCTGTCAATCCAATCTGCCATGGGTTATTTTCTCAGGGGGACTAATACTGTTTAGTTGGACCCGCTATATTTTTTCCATTAAGAAAAGCTAATTCTACTTACTTGGTCTTCTAAATGATTTTAACTTAGTAAAACGGGCAAGCAGCTTTTTACAAACTTAATTAAGCAGGGAATTTATTGCTAAACTATTTCATCATCTCTCTTCTTCAGTGTTGCTCACTACTGAATCTTTGGATTCCAAATGTATTTGAAATATAAATACTTCCATCATTCATAATCTGGCTATATAAATGAGCTATCAGTGACGTTTGCATTTGTTGAGCTGCTTTGGTGAGAAAAACTAAACAAGGCGGGGGGGCTGTTTATCTGTAAATAAAACAAGCATGGAAGGGATGGATGGACACACACACACACCCCTTGTATAAATGAGTAATGGATCAGATTGAGGATCAGTGGAGTCATTTCTGTAATTTCTGTAATTATAGTTATCCAACTATTGGATTATAAAAGCAAAATGTCAGCCTGAAGCAAACAGCAGCGCATGATTCATCCCAGTACATTGTAATTAACATGTTGACAATTTTGAACTGGCAGTGGGCTAAGGCTACACACCTCCTTGCTTTCCTGGTCTTTGCTTCACAGTTCTATATTATATCTGATTGCTCTCTTTACATTCTGCCAATCTTTTCCACCACTTGTCAAACATACACAAAGAGATAAAGAAAAGCTGGAGTTGGAGGGGACAGCTATATAAAACTATCATGAATCTAACGTGCAAAAAGGCTTCACAGGTTGGCAAGGTAAGATACAGAGGGGACACCAAGCAGTTTGAGACCATGGAATACGTTTGAAGCCCTGTGGCATTTGAACTTTGAGATGAAAGCCACACATAACAGCTTGACACTCCTCATTGGACTAGTTACTTGCAAGGGGAAAATCTAAGTGGTTTTTATTTATACTACCCTGGAATCATATGATCTGGTGAAGTAATATTCTGTTCCTTGGTTACCAGAAGGATCTAACGTTAGGAATGGTTGCTTCCGTAGCCATTTCATGTTCGTATGTGGATATCACTCAGGGTTAGTGGCCATTGTCAAGGCTCGGTTTTTAAATGTATTTAAACTATAAAACCAAGCAACGTTTGCTGTGATTGTCATTCTAACAATTCATCTAAATTGCAGCAGGTATTATACCCCAGGACAAACCATTATTAACAGTAGATTCATAAAACCAATCTTAGTTAACTATGGCTTGTGGAATTGGCTTGGAATGGGCAACAAGTTGAACAATAAACCCATTTAGAAATCATTGTAATTGTAGGCTTCAGGAAGACAGGGTATACAATTTATAATGCGAATATGCTTCTGATGACAAGTAGTAAGAAGTGCCTCGTTTTGGCTGGATTATCTCTTTTGTAGACGGGCACTAGAAGCTCCAGTTTGGAAGGAAGGAAATCGAATATCATATACTGATGTTATGTATTTTTTTTAACCTGCAGCAGAATTAAATTAGACCCCAGAGAGATGAACCTCAGTGAAAATATACTGTTTCAAGCTTAATACAGTTAGTTTATTTTCTCTATCCTTCTTCCTTGTTGCTGTCTGTACCTTGTTTTTAAATAGTGAGCCTTACTTTTTGAGTTCAGCATAGCCCATGAAAAACCAATACACATTTGAGCAAGTCTTTCAGAAACATTGTTTTGCCAATCTAGTAACCTCGGCAAAAAGGTCCACATAAAAGATGCAAACATGCTGGCTCAAACTGGGAAAGTAGCAGATACAGATGTTCAAATGCCATAGAGTGGAGACTGCTGCCGTATTACTAGTTATATGAAGCTGCATGAAAATGTCTCCTTGCCTGTTACTGTATATTTTGTAGCAGTGGTGGGTTCCTACCAGTGCGGTCCACTCTATAGCACCGGTAGCAGCCCCCTGGTGACGTCACAGTACCGGTGCGGTCAGTTGCTGGTGCCTGGGTGCCGCCATTAAAAAAATTTTTTTAATTTTTTTTTTAAAAATTCTGCGCATGCCCAGAAGCCAAGCTCCTGCACTGCGCATGCACTGCCTTCCTACCCCACAGTGAGTCCAAGCAGGGGAGGATGGCTGAGGGAGCACGTGAGACGCTGAAAGAACGGGTGGCATGAACGCGCGGTGATGATCCCAGGCATTTTTGCACGTTCGAGGCTTCTCGAGCTGCTGAGGGGAGGGGGAACGGGTAGCAGGAGCCTAGGATCATCGAATGGGGAGAAGCATTCAGGCCGGATGGAGCCTCCTAGAAGAACCGCTGCCGCAGTCTTGCTGCTCCCGCTGCGTGGGGCTGCGTTGCGGGTGGGCAATGCCCCCTTGCTTCTCCGGCCACTGCCAAGCTCCTGAGGCCCACGCCTACCCGGTCACATGGCTGGCAAGCCACACCCACAAAATAAGCCACGCCCACATAGTGGTAGTAAAAAAATTAGGAACCCGCCCGTTTTGTAGGTACTGCCATCTTTCTTCCAAATCTCCAGGAGTCAGATTGCATTTGGCTTCCCTTCCTTTAGCAATTATTTGAATGTTGCAGTTACAGTTTGAACAAAGTATGTTTCACCCGCCAGGCTGGGTAGTGGACATAGAGCCATGTTTCTTTATGCCAATGGTGCAGCTAGCTCTATGACCACTCATACGGCCTTGGAGGGCCATAGCAACCTACTGTGATGAGGCGAAGCTAATCCAAAACCAAGGTCACGGTTTCTTCAGAGGGGTCCGGAGCTTCAAACACTCTTGGCGAAAACATGGAAACTTAATAGAGCAAGTCAGATCCTTTAAATATCTTGGAACGACTTTCCGTTCCTTTGGATCATGAAGGGGGAAAAAATAGTCACTGAAAAGGCTGGCAAGAGTGCAAAGGCTACACTAGGTTTCTACTATCCATGAAGAGGACATTCTAGGCTAGCTGTAATTAAGATCTTTAAATCATAAATAATCTCCTGGATGCTATACGGTTCCCAGCTGTGCTCTTACATAAAGTTAAATCCAATGAAAATCACCCAGTGTTGTTTAAGGGCCTTATTTTTAAGTTCCTTGCTGAATTTGTCTTGCTCCCTTAAACATGACTCCGAGAGGGTCCCTTATTAGAGTCTGTATTGGTTACTTTAGTTATGAGCTCAAATTAGGGATGCTTTAATTCACTTGACTGCATCACAGAATGTCACAACACATACGACGCTTTTGCCTTTGCAGAGCTGGGGTGGGCGTGGCTTACGCGTCATGCATCCGGCCCTTGGGCTGCCAGTTTGACACCCCTTCATGAAGTTGTTCAGATTCTTCACAATCATTTCAACTCCCACTTTTAAGTCCAGCTTCCGAAGATGTCAGTGCAGCTTTTTGAGCCAATTTTTTGCTAGCTCCAAGATTGGACAGGTGTCCTTCCTTCTTCCTTCCCTCTGTGGATTACAGAAGGTTGTCACAGAAACGTAAGAGTGCTCATTGCAAAATCCACTGGCATTTCTCTGACAGGACTTGACCAACCAGCTTGTCTGAAAATCTCTAGTGAAGAAAGAACTCGCCACTTCATGCGGTCCGCTGACTGACAGCTTGTATAGTCAGGCTTTCTTCCAGGTGTTTAGCCTGAACTTAATTACTTCCATTAAAACTTCCTTTTAATCCATTTGTCTGGGCCCATCTCTAGGACAAGACAGTAAGTTAATTCCTTTGGTGCAATATCCCACCGAATATTTTTTGAAGACTAATGTCATATCTCTCTTTAGCTCTCTATTCTCTCATATCTCTCTGTTTTGTAAGCTAAGCATGTGCATTTTATGGCAAATAGAGGATATTTGTTCCCCAGTCTTCTGAGATTCACCAGTTCTACAGCAGTTCTCAAAAATTACAATGTTCTTGCAATCAGAGAAATCATTTAAATTAGTTAAGTTCACTGTTAGCCTCTCCTTGCCAGTTCTAATCCGCAGTTTCCTCATTCCCCAACTGCATAACAACCAGCTCAATTTTCCTTTTGAGAAAAAAGATGCAAAGTAAGAATTAGTGAGTGCTGTCTATGGATAGAGAGAGGGGGGCCTTCTGCTGTTCATTCAGCTCCCACTTTGCACTTTAAAATGGACATTCCCCCCCTTGCTTATTGCTTCTACAAATTAATTGTTCCAATTAAGTGATGTTGTATTTGCATTACCGCTAGTGAAAACACTGCTGTAATATTTTTGCTAGGAGACATATTAAATACAGCCAATTTTTTTTTTAAGTATAGATTTGTCTTTACAGTTTCTTCCCATCCACTCTTTCTCCTTGCATTATCCCTCAGGATATCTTCTACCTGACATTTAAAAAAAATTACTTCTCAAAGCCATGATTAGAAAAATTAGAACAGCGGCTAAAAGGATAATTCAGAGGGAAGAGCACAGAAAGGCCTGCTAGTCAAAAAAGGGACAGGGTGATGGCCACTGGAGGCCTGGTGTTTCTTGAGGAAGCAGTGCCACAATCTTGGCTCATGAGCTAAGCTGGGATGGGTGGGGGTGGGGGTCAATGAGAGGCATGATTCTTCCTCTAGCACAGTGTTTCTCAACGTTGGCAGTTTGAAGATGTGTGGACTTTAACTCCCAGAATTCCACAGCCAGCAACGCTGGCTGCGGAATTCTGGGAGTTGAAGTCCACACATCTTCAAACTGCCAACGTTGAGAAACACTGCTCTAGCACAAGTGGAGGGCATGATAGAATTGACTGCTCGATCAACCAGCTCACTCCTTTACAATGGGCAAGCTGTGGTTGATTTTGATGATCAAAAGGACAGCTGCTTTCTTCTGAATTATCTTACTGGGAAGGACTGGAAGACAGATCACTACCAGCAAAATAGAGAAGTTGTGATCACAAAGGTGGTGGTAGCACATGAGAACATTCCAACCCTATGATTGAAGATCGGAACTAGGCTACTTGCCCTTAGCACAAGTACTGAATGTTTAGGAATCTGCTTAAACATCATCCAAGCATCCTTGCTACAGATGGAAATTCATGTTGCCAACAAGTAACAAGGCACTAGAAAAAAGCTATTCCCAAAATTATCCCAGAAATGTTTTGCTAGAAATGTAACAACCCCCCCCCCCAAAATAGGATCTATCTTTTGGGGCATTTTTTATCCCTGCCAGAGTTAAATTGTATTTCCAATACTATTAGCATAATATTGGTGTTTCAGATAGCTTTTATGGCTGCCTTAAATATTTTGTGCATATTTGCTTGGTGCACACATCCCAGCTTCTATCTAGGCTCTTCTCTTCCTGCCACCTCCACATTTCTTCTTTAAAAAGAAAAATTGTTTGGAGGATAAAAACAGGGACTATAATAATTGTATTTCAAAAGTAAAAATTTTCCTGCCTGTGGTGTATTGATTTAAAATCTCTTTGGGCTAAACAAGAAGACTGCATTCACAATAAGACATTTCCCCTCTCTAGAATAGTACCTAGGAATTTGGCTGGTACCGGTATACCAATATTATTTTGTCATCTTTGCTTCCTTTTTTCCTTTATAGACATTTTGGGAGGATTAAAAATTCGGTATGTACTTGCTTAGGAACAATTTCAGTTTAAGAACAATTTTACTTTGCTTAACATGAAATAGTTGTGTGGTTTGTTTATGAAGGCCAGATGACTTTGGAAAAAAAGGAACCATTCCAATAAAATAAAATTATTTATTTAATTAGAAATAATCAGTAACTTTATTTCCAGGCTTCCATCAAAGGAGTCCTTTATACTTTTTGTCTTTTTGCAAGACAAGATATAACATGTTGACAAATAGATAAACCGTTGCCTTCTACCAAAAAAAAAAGAGATTCTGGGATTTTTTTTAAAAGCGTAACTTTTCTCTAATTCTTTTTTCAATGTATTGAGTTCCTTTTGTTAGAGTGGGCAGCTTTCAGTCCTTGAGCCATACAGGGCCCAATTCCTTTTTGAGACCCAGAGCCTTTCCAAAACTGAGGTAAAATTTCAGAAGCACAAACTCCAAACCACAATGACCCTTCAGTAGCTTCGATATATTTTGTTTTTTAAAAGCCCCACATATGCCAAAAGGGACTGAAAATTATAGCTGTAATCGTTCCAATACCATTACTGCTTCTCTCCTACAGCCACTAACATCTGAAAAATAAATATACGTAGTCCTCAACTTATGACCATTTTTTTCAAAATTAAGATAGCGCTGAAAAAAGTGACTTATAACCGACCCTTACACTTTTGCAGTGTCTCCATGGTCACATGATCAAAATCCACACACTTGTGGAGCAGCATATACTGTATATACGATGGGTTGCAATATGCTGGAGTCACATATTTGTGAAGTTTGCCATTTGCAAAGTCAAAGGGTGAAGCTGGATTCATTTAAGACCGTGGCAAAAAAAGATCATAAAATCAGACACAACTCACTTACAAACACATTATTTAGTGATAGAAGATCCAGTCTCAATTGTGGTCACAAGCCGAGGACTACCTATAAGTGAACTTGTTCTATCCCAGCCATAAAAATACTGGTTGCCCCAGCTTTAATTGGATTCTGAGCTAGCAGGATTCACCAGAAGGCAGAACAAGAAACAATGGACGGAAACTAATCAAGGAGAGAAGCAACCTGGAATTAAGGAGAAACTTCCTAACAGTGAGAACAATTAACCAGTGGAACAACTTGCCTTCAAGACTGGATAGCGGACATCCACCTGTCTGAAATGGTATAGGGTCTCCTGCTTGAGCAAGGGGTTGGACTAGAAGACCTCTAAGGTCCCTTCCAGTTCTATTCTGACTTCAGACAACCCATATTCCTTGGTTTAATTGCATTCTGGACGGTAATGCCAAAAAGGCATTGACATGAACTTCAAGCCAAGAACAGAAGAGCATTTGTTAAGATACATTTTACAAACACTAATTTGATTTTGATTCTTTTCTGAACTTTTATTTTGTACGTATAAAGTAACACACTACAATTCAGGCTGAGCATTAAAGCCAAAATCTTTTTATCAAGGGAGAAGCAAGTTTAGGACAAGCAAAAATCAGACTTGTAATTATTGTCACTGGCCAGAAAAAGAATCTGTAAAATAGAACACAACATTTCTAACAAAACATGATACTTTTAAGTTCAACTTTGTAGGCATTATGCAACTTAGGGGTACACAATTTTCAGGAATGATAGTTGTGAAATTTTTGTATAGTCTTTCTGACATGCATTACAAGATGCCAAACTGAGCTGGAATGTACACAATAAAAAGTGTTTTGATTTACACACTAATCCCTTTACTTAAACCTGATTATTAAACACAATTACAAAAGTTACTTCCAATATATTTTATGTATTTTTTTTGTCCCATTAAATGCTATACTTTGGTGGGTACTTCTGGAGGGGCTTTTGAATCCCCACCCAAGGTTAGTGGAAGTCCAATGCAGATCTAAAATTGTGCCATGCTGGATAATGATGTGGTTGTGGTTGTTTCTCTTTAAAAACTGGCTAACTGCAATCTTCTCCTTTCATTTTAGAAACACATCTAGGTATTATATAAGCAGCCAGTTTAAATGGGGCATCAACAATGTTGAACTGATGAATGAGAAAATGCTTCTTCCAAATGCAGAAGTTTGGAACATATTATGCAATATGTATGTAGTATGATCTTTCAATACCCTGGAGCAATTTACTAAGATACTGCTATCACAAATTAAATACAAACTTCAAGCAAACTAAGATTGCAGCCGCGAACGAAGTGTTTCAGTGAAGCAAATCATGAGCCACCAAAATGTTTGTATGCTGGAGAAATTAAGTTTTCTAAAATATGCCATAAATACATGAATGTGTGTATATTTCTGAGTGACAAAGATAAAGAAATATCTCAATAAATTTCTGCATGCATAGTTGCTTATTTATGCCAGAGTTATGCCATTATCCCTGATTCAGCACATTTTGTGTTTTGAAAGAGGATTATTCTAGTTTATATTAAATAAGTAACACTTTCCAAATGCAGCTATAATATTGAGCAATCTCTCCTTTTTTGTCCTTTTTCCAGGCACGACTACATGAACATTCAAGAACTATTTTGGTGAATGATAATTTTTAAAAGCACTTGGGTGGATTTGGACCTTCCAACCAACCTGAAAATAATCATTTGATTGGTTCCCAATAAAACATTTGGAGCGCCAGGAGATGATTTGATTGGCTGCAGAAATGTATAATCACAATTGCCAACAGGTGCAGATATACTGCTTTGGAGCCCAATAGTGGTCTAGCCTCCCAGTTGATCACAGCAGGCTGGTTAATCAGCACCAGTCCTATGGATAAGCTTGATGCCTGGCCATCTTGGAGGGCAGACAAAAAGCAAGCAGATGTCATTTTTATCTAGTAACCAATCTAGTGAATTTTCTATGAATGCAGGAAGAGCAGTGCAAGGATCAGCCATGGTGGAAAACGATGCAGCTGGAAAGTAGGGAGACATGTCAGTCAGTCACTGCTGCTCGAAGAAGAGGAAGAGGAGGAGTGCTGGAAAAAAAGAGAGGAAAGTTTTGAATGGTCAAGTGTGGATAATTATGACATAGAACAGCTAAAATTATTTTCATGTACGCAAGTTTGCTGTTTTACGGAACACTTCGCCTTTATGATTACCACCACTACTACCACATTCTAGATATCTGGGGGGAGCTGAGTACTTGAACATCAACATCTCACTCTTTGTACGTTAGAAGTAGGGCAGGTTTTTTTACAAGCAAAGATTGCAAGAGAAAACAAATCTAAAAAGTTTCATTTAGTGGTTAAGGCATCAGGCTAGAAACCAGGAGACTTGAGTTCTAGTCCTGCCTTGGGCATAAAAGCTGGTGACTTTGGGCTAGTCATTCTCTTCAGCCCAACTCACAGGTGGTTCTTGTGGGGGAAAAGAGAACGGAGGAGTATAAGGCACGTTCGACAGCTTGAGTTGAGTTATACAAATAAGACATTTTTAAAAATCCAAAATAAATTTCAACATCCCATTAATTCTTGTCACTTCTGCAAGTCACATTAATGCTAAATAGAGTAGAAAGCTATTTTGCAAGGTCTCAGTCGTACTTGTGGAACTGAATTCATTTATATAGCAATAGCAATAGCACTTAGAGCCTGTGGTGGCGCAATGGTTAAAAGCAGCACTGCAATCTGAACTGCTAGTTCAGCAGTTCAGCTGTTCAAATCTCACCAGACTCAAGGTTGACTCAGCCTTCCATCCTTTCGAGGTGGTAAAATGAGGACCCAGATTGTTGGGGGCAATATGCTGAACTCTGTAAACCGCTTAGAGAGGGCTGCAAAGCACTATGAAGCGGTATATAAGTAAGTGCTATTGATATTAGACTTATATACCGCTTCATAGTGCTTTACAGCCCTCTCTAAGCGGTTTACAGAGTTCAGCATATTGCCCCCAACAATCTGGGTCCTCATTTTACCGACCTCAGAAGGATGGAAGGCTGAGTCAACCTTGAGCCGGTGAGATTTGAACAGCTGAACTAGCAGTAGCCTGCAGTGCTGCATTTAACCACTGCACCATCTCGGCTCTTTTATGGCCATCCAACAATATGTTTTCTGGACAACTTAACAGAATGGCAAAAGAATAAAGCACAATTTCACAGGTCTTCCCCTTAGACCCCTGTTTCTCTGTGGAACAGTGCCGCCTCCTCCTTACAAAACAAGTTGAAGACTGGATGATAGTTACCTAATATGCTGGCTTCTTGGGGAGAGAGTACACCATCACCTCTTTCAAAGTAGACAGAAGCACTCCTTCTTTCAAGGATGCATTGACTAATGCACTGACCCAGCCTTTTGGTACCTCTCTGGTGATGTTCACCGGCAAGCAAAGGGATGGTCCAAACCACTGGTGGCAGGACTAACATCACAAACAACTCTACCAACTTCCTTAACATTAACAAGCTCAAACTCCTCCCGGGTAACTTTAATTAGACAAGGTTTCAATAATCTCACTAGAAGATGTCCATCTGGTGGTGGCAAACTCCAAGCAAATCTAAGCAATTTGATCCTCCGGATATTTTGAACATTTCTCACAGAGGCCCAACAAATAATGTCCAAGCCCATCACTCTAAAAAAAAAATCTTAGTGACTTTAAACAGGGCTGTCAGATAACAATTTATGTATACCATATGAACAGAAAAAATACTGATGGTTGTTCTTATCTCCAAAGTGTAGGCTCAAAGATGAGTTCCAGAGGTGGGATTCAGCAGGTTCTGACCAGTTCTGGGGAATCAGTAGTGGAAATTTTGAGTAGTTCGGAGAACCGGTAAATACCACCTCTGACTGGTCCCACCACCATCTATTCTCTGCCTCCCGAGTCCCAGCTGATCAGGAGGGAATGGGGATTTTGCAGTAACCTTCCGCTGGAATGGGGAGGGAATGGAGATTTTGTAGTATCCTTCCCCTGCTACGCCCACCAAGCCATGCCCAGCAAGCCACGCCCACAGAACCGGTAGTAAAAAAAATTGAATCCCACCACTGCTGAGTTCCTACCTTGGTCTGATCAGCTCATTCTTTGTTTTTAGTCAGGACCTTTCTAGGTGTCTTCTCTGCTAATTATTAATAAATAACATAATTGTTTATCTTTTTTTTCTATCCCTTTTCTAGTTTTATAGTGCACACCAACCCGGAAAGTAGCAATAGCAATAGCAATAGCAATAGCACTTAGACTTATATACCGCTTCATAGTGCTTTACAGCCCTCTCTAAGCGGTTTACAGAGTTCAGCATATTAGAGTTTTAAAAGAGAACTTTAGAAGACGTATTTGCATTCCATGTGGCTGTGTGGATCTAATGAGTGAACATAATCATATTAAGTTAATTTTATTATTATTTTTTTCAAAAAAGCAAAACTGTAGTCCTTTGATCGTAGAGATGTGCTTTTGGGGGCAGGGGGAATGGCCGGTCGATATCGAGTAAAATAAATGTGGGCTTTTCAAGATGGCCCTATGCGGGTCTCTAGTTATTAGACATGGAACAAGAGACCCCAATCAGTAAGACGTGAATAGCCGCCCCTCCCAATCCAAATGCTGATAACTGCACATGGAGCTCTCTCTTCAGCCAACACCAATGGTGTTGATCAGTTATTTGGAACGCAGCCAGAACAACAAAAGCAGCCTCTGTTTCAGATTGTCACTTCTGTGCTAATTGGTACATTGACTGCTTCTGAAACGTTCCTTCATGCATAGCCACAGTGTAAATTGGGAATCAAACCTCACTGAGCAATGCTTCCCCTCTCTCCCCCCCCCATCCCCAAAACAACAAGTTCCTCTGTTCCTCCTCCTCTTCCTCCTCCTCCACCATCACCAAGGAGCCAAGGAATTAATCCTAGATTCCAAATATGGATCCAAATCAAACAGCCTGTGAGATTTTCAGAAAACGGAAGATATAGATTTGCGGCAAAAACATACTTTGGCAGCAGTTGGAAATAAATCATAATTCCCAATACGGATAGTCCTCGACTTACAACGGTTCTTTCAGTGACCGTCTGAAGTTACAACGGCACTGGAAAAAAGTGACGTTATCGCTTTTTCACATTTACCTCCTTTGCAGCATCCCCCATGGTCACATAATCAAAAGTTCAGATGCTTGGCAGCTGACTCGTATTTATGACGTTTGCAGTTGTGCCGGGGGTCATGTGATCACCTTTTGCGACGTTCTGACAAGCAAAGTCGATGGGGAAGCCAGATTCACTTAACAACCGTGTTACTAACTGCAGGGACTCACTTAACAACTGTGGCAAGAAAGTTCACAAAACGGGGGCAAAGCTCGCTTTTAGCAACAGAAAATTTGGGCTCAATTGTGGTAATAAACCGAGGACTACCTGTATAGCCTAGGTTTGCCGTCCCACTCTTCTCTAACTGACCTTTCCATGCTCCTTGTGGTGTTTGTGTGGTTTATGCATCTTGTGTGCCTTCTTCATCTTCTTCTTCATCTTTTTAGCAGCTTTCTTGTCCATCGGGTAGGCGCCCACAGCAGCAGCCCCGGGCAGCAATGGATTGACTCCTATTCCTCCTGGCATCCCAGGAACAGGTGGGGCCAAAGGACCACCAGGCAGGATAGGCTGATGACCAGGATATGGGGGCTGAATGTGATGGCCTGGGGGATAGGCAGGTTGCCCTGGGACCCCTACTGGGGGAACAGGGCAGGGGCCAGCAGGCATAGGTGGGAATGCAGGGTTCGCTGAAGGGAATGCAGGGTTCACAGGAGGTGGGTATGCAGGATTGAAGCTACCTGGGTAAGAAGGGTTGGGGGGATGTGCTGCTCCAGGGAAGGCACCTGGCTGCCCTAAAATGGAAGGAGAGAAGAAACAATAGATCTGCTACTTTGGTGAAACAAATCCAGCTGTAGCCATCTTTGTAGAATGCCTATCATTGAAGGGCTAAGTTGCTCACAGAATTCCTGGTTATATTTTGTAGCTTTAGACAAGCGCATACTCAATACAAAACTCAATTCTTTCCTAATCTGCTACACCCAGAATGCTGCTAAACTGGTGTATTCCATGACATCGTCTGACCATTGTGAGAAAGCCCAATACATTTGGATTAAGATCAGACTGGGAAAGGCTAGTTAGTTATCCTCAACTCATGATGGATGCAAATAGCACCAGCTCCTATTTCTCCACAATGTTATAGTGTGCTCTCAATCCAGCAGATTCTCATTCAATGGCAATTGCAAATGCTTTTGCTCTTTGAGCAACATCATAAAGATGCTTTGGCTTGTGTGGTTTGTGTGTGTGTGTGTAAATAGAATTTATCCAAAGAGAACCGAATCTGAAAGCAAGCCCCCCATTAGCAAATCAGGTTATCTTAAGTTCCATCTCTTAGGGCAAATTCGGGGTGCACATCTGGGAGACCACGACAAATGATTCTTCCGTGTTTGTGCACTTCAACCTTAAACATGTCTCTTAAAAGGAAAAATCCAAATGAGCTAACAGTGAAGCGTATCTGGCAGGCAGCGGTATGGAAAACACACAGGAAGTTCTTCCACAGATTACTGGAGACAGACTAATTCGGCTGCAGGAAGTGGGCTGGCTGAAGTTAATTACAACCGGCCATAAATGCCTGCAGAGTTGCTTCTGGACAGATTTCCTTTCCGCAGGAAATTTGCAAGACTTTTGCCACCAATGTGCTAATGCTGTTATATTGACAATGTTAGGAGACATCAACAAAATGGCATTTAAGGTATTACGGGGGTGAGGAGGGGGGGGAACAGAGAGTCAGAGAGAGAGAGAGAGAGAGAGAGAGAGAGAGAGAGAGAGAGAGAGAGAGAGAGAGAGAGAGAGAGAGAGAGAGAGAGAGAGAGAGAGAGAGAGAGAGAGAGAGAGAGAGAGAGAGAGGAGAGAGAGAGAGAGAGAGAGAGAGAGAGAGAGAGAGAGAGAGAGAGAGAGAGAGAGAGAGAGAGAGAGACCATGGCAACAAATGTATTAATTCAGCAAGGATCCTGCATTCCAAACCTTTATGGGTAGCTGCCAAATGCTGGTCTCCATTAAAGCCTCCAATCACGAGGCCAACTACTTGCCCAGAGAGATTTAATAGGCAATGACACACACTACTCAATTTGTGCTTTTAGA
The DNA here is from genome assembly GCA_023053685.1 of Diadophis punctatus similis. Taxonomy (NCBI): domain Eukaryota; kingdom Metazoa; phylum Chordata; class Lepidosauria; order Squamata; family Dipsadidae; genus Diadophis; species Diadophis punctatus. The sequence goes on from JALIGW010000049.1 coordinate 904,036, forward strand.
GAAGTATCCTAGCAAATCCCATTAAATCGCCTTCCCTTTTTACCTGCATTGGGATCCCACATGGTCCTTCACAAGAGAACAATCTGTGAATTGAGGGGAGAAGACACAAGTAAGATCAACAATGTAAAATTAGAAGGCCATCAGTACTGCACAAACCAGCCATAGTAAAACATGCCCTTTTTCCATTCAATCTTTCTCCAGGGTCAGGTTGCACATGGCAGGTGTATATCTATGTATTTTAGATATACCGTATTTTTCGGAGTATAAGACGCACCTTTTTCCTCCCTAAAAGTGGCTGAAAATTCAGGTGCGTCTTATACTTCGAATGTAGCTTTTTTTTGCAGCCCTAACTAGGTGCTAACAGATCTTCCCAGCTCTTACCTTGCAGGCTTTTTCATTGTTACTCTCTCAGAAGAATGTTTTTCCAGCCCTAAGTCTTTGCAGGTTTTTTTTCATTGCTCTACTTGCTCAGAGTAAGTTATTTTCTAGCCCTAACCAGGTGCTAACGATCTTCCCAGCTCTTACTGGCTTGCATGCTCTTTCATTGTTACTCTCAGAAGAAGGTTTTTTTAAGTCCTTAACCAGGGGATAAAATAATGTGCTGAAGCTGATCAGACTAAGGATGCTAGCCAGATGAATACCTGGTAGGCAGATTGTTTTCCCCTATTTTCCTCCCCAAAAACTAAGGTGCGTCTTATACTCCGGTGCGTCTTATACTCCGAAAAATACGGTACATCGTTTTGTTTTCATCATGGTTTGGAACAAATTATAGTGGCCTGTTTCATTTATAAAGCCAAATCATAAATCATGAATTATAAACAATCCTGGTTGATTTCACACATCTCATTAAGAACCTCCTCCCACCCACCCACCCACCCAGTACAAAAACATGATGTATAAATTCAGCAAGGAGTAATTTGGGAAAACAGCAGAGTGTGAATTTCAGGATTCTTGACATATTTTTTTCATATATATATTTTAGTATTTGCAGTTTTTACTCATACCGATTTAAACAATATCCTTCACAGCAGGATAGAAAATGCACCCAAACACAAGAAAGCAGTTTTTTTAAAAAAAATGAGATGAAGTTTTCTAATATTCATGTTTCATAACAAACTCTCAATAGGTTTGAAGAATGATAAAAAAGGAAACATTTTGAATTTTGAGAAAGTACCCATGTTTTATTCCCTTTTGAGATAAATCAGGCTATGCGAAATGCAGAAAAATATCAAGTTACAGTGAACAAAAGAAATTAAAGACAGGCGATAACAAAAAAAAAAGAGAGCAATCTAAACACAGTTTTACAAACACCATTCATTATATAGCCTTTTCTACTTTTCTATCCTTGAAACCATCTTTGCTTCCAACTAAGCTCATGCACCACATTGCCTTTTGCTCTTTTCGGGGTCTTGCTTGTCATTTCCCCATCTTTGGCAAGTTTCCACCAAGATATACAAATTCACCCACTTACTCTAGGGCCATGATGGCGAACCTATGGCACGTGTGCCACAGGTGGCACGCAGAGCCATATCTGCCGGCACGCGAGCCGTTGGTCTAGCTCAGCTCCAGCACGCATGTGCGTGCCGGCCAGCTGATTTTCGGCTCGTGCAGAGGCTCTGGGAGGGCGTTTCCGGCCTCTGGAGGCATTGGGGGCGTTTTCAACCTCCCCAGGCTCCAGGGAAGCCTCTGGAGCCTGGGGAGGGCAAAAAAACGGGCCTACCGGGCCCACCGGAAGTCGGGAAATGGGTGAGTGGGGGGGGGGTCGTGCACACATGCACGTGGGGCAGCCTGGGGGGGGGGGGTCACGCGCACATGCGCAGGGATGGGGCGCATGGAGGGCATTGAATTATGGGTATGGGCATGTGTGCACGTGCGATAGCGCGCGTGTTTGCGCTTTTGGCACCCGAGGAAAAAAAGGTTCGCCATCACTGCTCTAGGGTTTGCCAATTATGTATAACTTGCAATTATTCACTCCATTTTCAGTCAGACCCAGTTATTTTCTAATCCATATTTCATTTTCAACTGTTTTGTATGTTCCATAATTCAAGTCAAGTCTACTCGTTTTATTATATGTTTTTTTCTGAATCAAAACAAAAATATGTAATAAATTTTATATCCCACAATCAGTTAGTTTGCAAACTTTCTAGCATAAAGCTGCAGAACGCTTCTCACATTTTGTTCATTGTTACCTCTTGAACCGTTTCTGCCAAACACCTTGCCGAGTATATTGATTAAACTCTGCTTTCTGAATTCATTCTTCTTTCCTACCGTTTAATACAGGAGAACAATTATGGCATTCTTCAGTGACATTTTAAACTATGTGCCCAAGCCGTCCCATACACATAATTTCATATCTGAATGTTTTTTTTATCTACACCATCTACGCCTGCAGTCTTGTTCAACAAATTCACAGCACCAAAATTTGTTTAAAATAACTTTTCCTCAAACCCAAACATTTACAATGTACATTTCAATTCCACTTTTGACATCTCACTATCATTCCCAAACTTATTTCTAAAAAACACTATCATACTTCCCCCTCACTATATTTAAATTGGGTCTCTCTCTCTCTGCAGAACTTTCCCCACATAATTATTATTGTGAGGGGAAAAAAGAGGAGGAGGAAGATGACACATTGAATTGGTGAATGAAAGGCCAGATATAAAATAATCGCTTAAATAAAATAAGTTCAGCACTTTTGTTTTTAGTTCCATTGCCTTTGGTAAAGGTTCCTTTCTTAGCCATTTTCATCCACTTTGAAAACAATTCTTTTACATACACTCTACATTTTCCTCTGTCTTTTTCTAATCCATTCCTTATTCTTTGACTACATTTGTTGCCATTTTTTTTCTTCCTACACACATTATATCATATCTTTCCCTCAGCAGGAACCATTACCTTTTGTTTTCTTCTCACCCACATCCTTTTTCATCTCAAGGGGCCATAAAACATTATTTCTTCTATTCCCCATTAGCATATCTACATACTTTCCTTTCCTTTCCTCCTTTCCTTTCCTTCTTCCCTTCCCTTCCCTTCTTTCCTTTCCCCTTTTCATTTTTTAAACCATTTTAGAAATCCTAGCATTGGTGTGTTATCCAAATAAGATTAAAACATTTAATATTGGACTGAACATTCAAGGCAAGAAATACATTATTTCAATGTTTAGAATCCCTTTTGGCAGTGGTTCTCAACCTTCCTAATGCTGCAACCCGCCCCCCGCCCCCACCGCCGCCATTTGGGTTCTTTTATCCTCTGCGCATGCACAAAGTGTTCTGCGCATGCACAGAGGGTAAAAGAACCCAAATGGCAGCGTCCGGGCGAAGTCCCGACCCCTGTGAAAGGGTCGTTCAACCCCCAAAGGGGTCACGACCCCCAGGTTGAGAACCACTGCTTTAAGGTATCCCTGAAATGTTTTAAATACAAAATGCTACCTTCTTTCAACAATGTCCTTACAATTCCAGAATAAATATTACAGCTTTTCATTTCCAATCGCGCTCATGTATACTCAAAACAACATTTAAAAGGACAAAATAGAATTAGCATCCTCCGGTTTTAAGGTCTTAATGTTCCAAGACCAAATGATGGGAACACGCATAGACCAATACATCTTCATCAAAGCAAATCAATTTTGTTATTGCAATTAGACTAAAAGAATACATGACTGAAACCTGGCCAAGAAAGCTACATAAATTACTCTGCATTAGACTGAGACAGGATAAAAAGCCCCACTCTTTTTCACTTACTGAATCCAGAAAGGTTAACAATTTTCCTGCCAAATATATTTAGATCCTCCATTACAATTTGCATCTTATGCAAACTCCTTACTAGAGTCTTGCTATAGGGAGGAACTGACTGCAAATGCAATTCTAACAAATCCTCATCCTCACAGGCAGGATGATTCCCTCACTGGCAATTTCTGCATTGAAATACACTATGTGCCCTGAAATGGTCATTGTTACTGTATACATTTTTTCTCAATGAACATTTGCACTGCTGCTATTGTAGGCATTTGGGCTCTAAAGGACTATGTACACAACCCCCCAATGTTGCAGGTTAGGTAACTAATTATTTGCAGCTAAGGAAGCCGCAAGTCTATAGTGCTGAAAAAGAAAAGGCTTTATCTACATCAGTGGTTCCCAAACTTTTTCAGTCCACTGCCCCCTTGGTGCTACAAAGTCATCCTCAGTGCCCCCCCACCCCCACCCCCTTCAGGTGGGCGTGGCTTGGTGGTCAGGTGGGCGTGGCCAACTTGTAAAATGTGGTGAAACTCACTTAACAATGCTCTTGCTTAGCAACCAAAATTTTGGGCTCAATTGTGGTCATAAGTTTTTCTTTCTTTCTTTCTTTCTTTCTTTCTTTCTTTCTTTCTTTCTTTCTTTCTTTCTTTCTTTCTTTCTTTCTTTCTTTCTTATTTCTTTTCTTTCTCTTTCTTTCTCTTTCTTTCCTTCTTTCTTTTTTTCTTTCTTCCCTCCCTTCCCCCTTTCTTTTCTTTTTTCTTTCTTTCTGTCTTCCTTCCTTCCTACCATCTTTTTCTTTCTGTCTTCGTTCCTTCGTTCCTTCCTTCCTTCCTACCATCTTTCTTTCCCTCCCTCCCTCCCTCCCTCCCTCCCTCCCTCCCTCCCTCCCTCCCTCCCTCCCTCCCTCCCTTCTTTCTTTCTTTCTTTCTTTCTTTCTTTCTTTCTTTCTTTCTTTCTTTCTTTCTTTCTTTCTTTCTTTCTTTCTTTCTTTCTTTCTTTCTTTCTTTCTTTCTTTCTTTCTTTCTTTCTTTCTTTTTTCTCTTTCTTCTGCAGTAGAAAGCAACCTCCCCCAAGGCAAATATCTTGTGACAGCAGCTATGAGATGCTCCTAAAATTCCAATTACTCACCAACTCCCAACACGGGGGATTCCTCACATAGAGTTTATGGCTTATAAAACATTTCAATGTGTACAGGTATATCTGGATGAGAGAAAGTGAGGGCGTCCCTGAATGTGTGAATGCACATGAGAAACATCCATGCCTTTTCCAATCTTCTTTCTTTCTTTCTCTTTCTCTCTTCTCGGCGGCGGAAGAAGGAAGAAAGTGCTCTGGCCTGCACTCGGCTTACTTTCCTGGCTGAGGCTTGAAGATCGCCCGGCACGCCCATCCGCCAGCTCTCCAGGCAGCGCAACTTTCTCCCTGCCCCACCAAGGCCCCCGCCATCCCAGAGGCCGTCAGACCCATGAGGCAGGAGGAGCTCCGTAGGTGCGCGCCCCGATGCTTCCCAGCCCACGAAGGTCCCAGAGCCGAAGGGGGGGGGGCAACGGCGGCAATCGCGCTCCGGCCCAGCAGCGGCGCATCCCCTCTCATGTGCCATCCCAGAGTGCGGTCTCCAGGCTGGCGGGGGCCTTGGCGGGGCAGGAAGAAAGTTGCGCTGCCTGGAGAGCCGGTGGATGGGCGTGCTTGGCGGTCTCCGAGCCTCGCCAGGAAGGTAAGCCAAGAGCCGGCCGGGCCCACACGGTCCTGCCTGCCCCTCGCTCCGTTCATGGGAAGTGGTGGCGAGTGGAGCTGGGCAGGGCAGAGCCGCTGGTGCAGCAGCGCCTGGCGAGGAAGGTCGGGCGGGGAGGCGCAGCTGATTGTCTCGTTCACGGCGCCGTGGGGCGGATGGGCTAGAAAAAGTGCGGTTGAACGGGGCCAAGGCAGCACAGCCTATTGTGCCTTCTCTTGCCCCCATCTCCATCCCGGAGGGCCGTGCATCCCCCCTGCCAATCCTCCATACAAACCGCCCACCCCGTTTCTGCAAAGACAGAGAGCCCTGCAGGGCGATCTAAAGAGTGGAGGGGGATGCTGTAGCAAAGGCCGCCTTCCACCTGTGCCGGCTCCATGGGACTTGGGGCTCCGAAGCAGCCCACTGGCTTCCAATTCGGCGCCGCAGGCCAAGTTACCAGAGTGGATGGGGCTTTGCTTGTTTGCATGGCCCGGTTTCTGAAATGCCGCTGCCAAGAGTTGGGAACCCTGGTCTAGAACAAGGGTAGCTAAACTTGGCAACTTTAAGACTTGTGGACTTCAACTCCCAGAATTCCCCTGCCAGCACTCCATTGCCAAGTTTAGAGAGCCCTGTCTAAAACCTGTAGCAGAAAGAGCTCTTGGTGCTAAGTATATTTCTTGTGGGAAGGACAGACAGTTGTTGCATTTGTTAATAATTCTCATCTGAGCCATTCTTTAGAGTCCCCTTTCTCAACATATGCCTTCCAGCAGTATTGGAAAGACGATTTGAAAAAATTACTATTTCAGAAATTACAAACCCAGCACAGCTTTGACCCCTTTGATCCTGAAGGCATCAGATTGTGATATTTTAATCATTTCCAAAGACCTGGGAACACCTAGGATCCAAGGTGTTGGAACAGAGGTGTCAAACTCAAGGCCCACAGGCCGGATCCAGCCTGCGGGGTCACCCTGGAAACAGCAAAGGACTGGCCCACGGTGCCTCTGCAGGAGACCATCGCAGCCAAACTTGGGAGCCCGTTTTCTCTGGCAAAGCGCTTGGGTCACCACAGGCACCCCCGACACGAGTGACGTCGAGCTGGCCACGCCCCCCACCCCGCCCCCGAGGTCAAACACAACCCTGATGAGGCCCTCAATGAAATCGAGTCTGACACCCCTGTGCTAGAACAAAGCAGCCAACTCTTTCTTGTGGACTCTATAATACTCTGTAGTTTTGTGCTGAGGTATTTGTATTAATTCTACTTTCTTCTCCTGCTATGGGAACATTGAGTCTTCCAATATGAGGTTGACTCGCAGGGGTGAAATCCAGCAAGTCCTGACAGGTTTTGGAGAACCGGTAGCGAAAATTTTGAGTAGTTCGGAGAACCGGCCAATACCACCTCTGGTTGGCCCCAGAGTGGGGTGGGAATGGAGATTTTGCAATATCCTTCCCCTAGAGTGGGGTGGGAATGGAGATTTTACAGTATCCTTCCCCTGCCATGCCCACCGAGCCACACCCACAGAACCAGTAGTAAAACAAATTGGATTTCACCACTGAGGTTGAGCCTTTGTAGATCAGAAATAAAATCACATTTTGATCAATCAGGTCCACAAAATTAAGGAAGTTTTGAAATGCTTATACAAAACTAGCACACATGCCTACAATAAGAATGCTCGAGCAAATGAGAAGGAAATCAAACAAGAGGTGAAGAATTCAGTTGAAATTCAGAGACCATAAAGGAAGTCACCTGGCAACCAGTATAGACTATAATTAAACTAACAAGGCTACAATTCTGTAGTTCTTCCTTCCCTCTCAGTTGATCAGATAGAAATGTGGGATCAAAAAAAAAAGTTGAATCAGATTTTTTCCCTACACAAATGGCTATTATTGTAATTAGAATCATTGTCTCAATTTCTATAATCTGCCCAAGTGTTTGGACTACATTATTTGATGTAGAAAAAAAATAAAATAAAACTCCATTTTATGAGATCTGAGGAAACTTTTTGCCATAATGTCCACAGCAGAAGGCTATATATAATCTTGGAATAGTGATTGTTTGGCAACTCAATGTAAGTCAACTACTGTGTGGCTAGAAAAAAGGGCAAATGCAGTTTCAGGCTGCATCCACAAAAAATAGGTTCCCAATTACAAGAAATAATCATTAATTTGATTGGTCAGATCCCACCTGGAGTATATGTACACTACTAGTTCTAAACTTTAAGAAAGATGCAGACAAGAAGACAATCTCAGACAAGGGAAACAAGGATAATTGGAAGATTGGAAAGTAAAGCCCATGAAGGAATATAATAGCACCAAATACCTGAAAATATTTCACAGAAGAAGGAAAGATTTATTCTCCATTGGTCCAGAAACAGCTACCACATCCAAGGAAGGCAGCAGGCGTGCAAATTACCCACTCCCAACGTGGGGAGGTAGTGACGAAAAATAACAATACAGGACTCTTTTGAGGCCCTGTAATTGGAATGAATCCACTTTAAATCCTTTAACGAGGATCCATTGGAGGGCAAGTCTGGTGCCAGCAGTCGGGGTAATTCCAGCTCCAATAGCGTATATTAAAGTTGCTGCAGTTAAAAATTTTTTTAAGTTGACCTCACCCGATTCCTAAGAGGTCAGTAAGGGGTGTGCATAAGTGCACCAGGGTGCCTACCGTCCCTGTCCTAATGTTCTCTCTCATCAGTACCCATTTTATGTATATAAACAATGTTATATCTATGTATGTTACCAACACGTACTTGACAAAAATAAATAAATAAAAATAAATAAAATACAGGTTCATAAATAATTGCATTAAGCTATAGGAAGGTAGATTTTGTTTGACTGTCATGGGAAAAATAAAATCTACCAATAAGAAGAGTTTGACAGTGGGTCTAAATACCCAGATGGCTGAGGACTCTTCATTGGAAGGCTTCAAGCAGAGATTATATAGCTTTGGTAGGGGTGCTTTAATTGGGATTCTAGCACTTCATGGCCTCTTCCAATCTATGATTCTGCAGACCCAGCTCCTTCATTGTGTAATTTTAACATCTCCTCTCCTTTACTTTTTCCATTCTCTCATATCTTGCTCTTATTTGCCCAACACAGACTCCATATACTCTCTTACACAGGATGTACTTACACTGTTGACATTAAACAACAGCGAGTAGAACTAGAAACAACACGTGACAGCGTATATAGTATGCCTGCTAAAGCTCAGCCAGCTGTGCCCACCCACTCCCAGGCTGTTCCATGCAATCCTCCTCTCAATTTTCAGCAGCCCCCAACAGTCAGCCAACATCCTGCATTTGCTGAACATGCTCAGCAAGGTGGGAGTGGATTTCCCAATAATTTTTGTATCTTTTTCGCTTTTAGGTTTCTCCAGAATTATTCCTCCTTCACATCGTTTTAGCTACATAAACTTAATGAGTCTGCTTCTAACATCTGGGATTTTAGTACAGGCCTCTTTAAGAATCTATGATACTCCCTTCCAACTCTGTTAATCTATACTCGAAGGCAGGGATGGGGAACTATGGCCCTTTTATGACCTATGGACTTCAACTCCCAGAATTCCTGAGCCAGCATGACTGGCTCAGGAATTCTGGGAGTTGAAGTCCACAAGTCATAAAAGGGCTATAATTCCCCATCCCTGCCTTCGAGTATAGATTAACAGAGTTAATCTCTAAGGGATAGTAAGTGAACTTCCGGTAGGATTTATTAGTTAAAAATCTCACTTTTAGGATGAAACTATTGTATTAGATAGTAACTCCAAGCCTCACACATCTGCATGGATTACTAAAAGTTCATCACCAGGATTAATTAAGTGCTCTAAAATATTAGTGTGCTTATGATTACTAATAACTTAATTGTATTCCTTAGTTTTAAAGATGGGTTATAGCTTTAAATCTGTGATTCAACCTTGGCAATTTAAAGATGTGTGGACCTGAATTCTAAGAATTCCTCCAGCAGCATGCTTTTGCTGGGGAATTCTGGAAATTGAAGTCCACACATCTTATTATCGCCAAGTTTGAAAAAACACAGTTCTAAGACTCCAATTTCACTTTCTAAAAAGGTGCTGGGCTGCCAACACTTCATTTTCTGGCAATCCCATTACTGTAATTTAGAGGTAAAAATAGGGTAAATCCAACTCGATCAGATTATTAACCGAGGTGCATTTAGCCTCAGCAAAGATGTCCTAAAAATTGCATTTCCATTTAAATGTGCAAGACCCGTTCCGAGTAATATAATTACTTGGTGGTAAAATCACACCAAGCGGTCAACCACCAACTCACTTCAGTCTCAACTACCTTTTATTCAAGCCGCTTCCTGGGTTCTCAAGAGGTGCAGAGTGAATCCATGCATGCAATTAGTTTATTGATGCTACGTCTTGAGAACCCAGAAAGTAGCTTAAATAAAAGGTGGTTTAAATGGCTAAATGTGTCGTCCCTTATGTCCACACCCCCAGGGGAAACAACACCCATTTTCCTTCAGAAAAGAAGACGATCCCAAACAAACAATCCCATCCAAAGAAGAGTTAACTACCTTCAGCGCCTCTCCCTGCAGCAGCACTCTCTTAGCTGCTCCAACTATCACTTCCTGGATCTCTTTGCACCTGACACCATTTCCAAATTGCTCGGTCCCATTGGCTCAGCGCGCTTCTTTCCAAACTTTCCATTGGTCGGAAGTGATGTCCGTCAAAAATCGCGTCTCTCTATCACCCCGCCTTCTTCCCCTAGCTTTTAGAGCAGGAGTTGCAGAAAAGAACAGCGTAATAAGGGGAAGAATTGTTGGTGGTGCTGTTGCTACCGTATAAACAATTGTGGTCCGGTTTAAAGTTTTTCAATGGATATTATGCACCTCTTTTATTTCCGTTCAAATCTTGAGATAGAACTTGCAAGTGAACGGGAAAAGGACATTGTATAAAGGGCAGAGGTTTGAAACTGCAAACGCCAACCGAGGGGTGGCCGGAGGGGGAAACGAGAGCCACTGTGGCTTCACTTGCATCCATTGCTGTTGTAAACATTAAAATCACAAACGCACGGTCGTTTTCTTAACGCCTGTCATTTTCTTGACAAAGATGGCTTGTTACTGCCTCCTGATAGGACGGGACGGGACAGGACAGGACCTTGGAGGTCTTCTAAGTCCAGCCCCTGCTCAAGCATGACAACCTATGAAATCTCAGACAAGTGACTGTCCAGTCTCTTCTTAAAAACCTCCAGTGATGGAGCACTCACAATTTCTGAAGGCAAGCTGTTCCACTGGTTAATTGTCCTCACTGTTAGGAAGTTTCTTCTTAATTCCAGGTTGCTTCTCTCCTTGATCAGTTTCCATCCATTGTTTCTTGTCCTGCCCTCTGGTGCTTTGGAAAATAATTTGACCCCCTCTTCTTTGTGGCAGCCCCTCAAATACTGGAATACTGCTATCATGACACCCCTAATTCTTCTTTTCTTTAGACTAGCCAGACCCAAAACCTGCAGCCGTTCTTCAAATGGTTTAGTCTCCAGGCCTTTGATCATCTTAGTTGCTCTTCTATGAACTTTTTCCAAAGTCTCAACATATTTTTTGTATAATGGTGACCAAAATTGGTTGCAGTATTCCAGGTGTTGTCTTACTAGGGTTTTGTAAAGCAGCACTTCACATGATCTTGATTCTATGCGTCTATACAACTCAAAAATGTGTCTGTTATAAACTACTTGAAAGATTGTTACTTAACAGAATCGGGCAAAAAATTAACGAACATATACCGATTGAACAGGCTGGGTTTAGATCTTATCGGAGCTGTGCTGATCAGGTCCTCAGTCTTACAAGCCATATTGAAAGCAGCTACCTGAATAAATTGAAAACATCTGTTGTATTTGTGGATCTTACAGCAGCATATGATACAGTATGGATCTATTTAATAGGGCCTATTAAACAAACTCCTCCATGTTGTTCCCTGTAGGACTATGGGCCGCTTAATAAATAACATGCTTTCAGCAAGGACCTTCCAAGTCATCATGGGTGACAAAATCAGTAAGCAAAGACACTAGAATAACGGACTCCCCCAGGGCTCCGTGCTGGCTCCATCTCTATTTAATCTATACATCTCTGATATACCACCTACACTATCAACGAAGTTCTCTTATGCTGATGACCTGGCATTAGCATATAGCTACAAGGACATTGAAGCTACAGGTGTACTTACAGCCGACCTTACAACTCTTGAGTACATATTTCCACCAATGGAGGCTAATCCCAAGTATAAGTAAAACAGTTACATCATGTTTCCACCTCAATAACAAATTGGCAAAAAGAGAACTCAATGTATATTTAAACAACAAACTGCTTCCATATGAGACAACAGCAAAATACCTGGGGGTTACCTTAGACAGGACCTTGTCCTTTAAAAAACATATCCAGAATATGGCTGCCAAGGTTAACAGCAGAAATAACATTTTACAAAAACTATGCGGAACAACCTGGGGAGCCTCAGCCCCAACTCTTCGATGCGCAGCCCTTGGGCTTTGCTACTCTGCAGCGGAATACTGTGCACCTGTATGGTTAAACAGCTCACATAAGGACTTATTGATGTTCAACTTAACCATACGATGAGACTAATTACTGGGTGTATAACATCAACACCTAGTCACTGGCTACCGGTTCTTAGTCACATACTTCCCCCGCACTTACGACGACAAGAAGCCCTTATTCGGGAGTACAGCAAGATCCTGGTAAATTCCTCTCTACCCATACATGGATATATTCCTGACCTCTTAAGATGTCGACTAAAATCAAGAAATCCACCACTCTTGACAGCGCGTAAGTTGATGGCTGACCATCAGAACATCACACAAAAGTGGATGGAGGCGTGGAATAGCTGCACCCCCCAAGATGTCTCTGGGCACATTAGCCCTAGTAGTATACCTCCAGGATTTGGCCTACCCTGATACATGTGGGTGACATATAATAGAATTAGAACAACTCATGGGGTGTGTGCTGACTCCTTGCATAAATGGGGAAAGACACCTTCAGCACAATGTGATTGCGGGGCTCCTCGACAGACTGTTCAGCATATAGTGAGGGAATGCCCTAACAGAAGATATCCAGGAGACTGTAGGGACTTCCTCTGCACAACAACGGCAGCTACTGACTGGATCTCCAAACTTGATATTAAGCTTTGAAATGTCATTTCTGTTTTCCTTTTTAGGTTTTTCTTACTGCTTTAACTGTTTTTAATTTGTAAAAATGAAGTGTTTTAATATTGTGTGTGACCAGCCATACGCTAAATAAATAAATATACAATTCAGGATTGTATTAGCTTTTTTGGCGGCTGTACATTGCAGGCTCATATTCAAGTGATCATCCACTAGGACTCCAAGGTCCCTCTCACAGTTACTGTTTTTGAGCCTAATCTATACTTATACCTTTGATTTTTCCTGCCTAAATGTAAAGCTTTGCTTTTCTCCACATTAAAATTCATTTTGTTGGATAGGGCCCATTGTTCAAGTTTGTCAAGATCTTTTTGGATCCTGAGTATTGTGTCCAGGCTCCCCTCAAGTCTGCAGCTGATGCTGGCTGCTGCTGAACACTGATTGGTTGCCACTGTTCTGGCGCAACTATATAAAGAGCTGTCAGAGGTGCTGACTTTGCCGTTCTCTGTTAGCCAGAGCGAGCCATGTTAAGCTGTTAGACTGGCGCTTTTACTGTTAGCGTTGTTACTGAGCTGAATAAACTTGTTAGCCTTTACTAATGTGTCTGCCTCTGTTGTAAGCCCTCTCAGGATTTATCAAACTGGCGACGAAGGTGGGATTTCTCCCGACCCGAGGCACAGACACGGAGCTGAAATCCAGTCACTGAGGAGCTGTCACTACAAAGAGCTGAAACCACTGTTAAAACTACAACCTCGCTAAATCCCCTTCTGTGGAGAATGGCAGCCTTACCCATTTTTGCCACTTTCAATCCTGCAGCTGAGTCTTGGGATGTATATCTAGAGAAATTTATTTATTTATTTATTTATTAGTGAGATTTATATACTGCCTCACAGTGCAAGCACTCTCTAAGCGGTTTACACCAGTAAGCAATGTATATTTATATTGTCCCCAACAATCTGGGTCCTCATTTTACCTACCTCGAAAGGATGGAAGGCTGAGTCAACCTTGAGCTGGTGAGATTTGAACCGTTGACCTGCGGATCACAGTCAGCTAAAGTGCCCTGCAGTACTACACTCTAACCGCTGCGCCACCTCGGCTCAACTCAAATTTGAGTTCTTCCTGATGGCAAACGAACTATCTAGCATTTCAAATGACAGGGAAAAAGCCCTTTTCTTATCTAACTCTGAAAATGAGGTATTTGAAACCACAAAAAATCTTTTGGCTCCTCAGAAAGTTCATACAGTGCCCTGGGATGTAATCTCAGAGAGCTTGAGGAGCCACTATTCCCCTGTTCCATCTGTGATAGCCAGAAGGCATGCCTTTTATCACAGGAACCAAAAAGAGAGGGAAACTATAAACCAAAACATGTCTTCCCTCAGAGCAGCTGCCCTTTACTGTGAATTTGAACACCTAGATAATGCTCTAAGGCAGCAGCCCCCAACCTTTTTGGCACCAGGGACCGGGTTCTCTGGAGGGAGGCTTTTCAATGGACCGGAGGGGGCGTGGTTTTGCCTGCTGCCTGCATTCCTTGGATGGGGCTTCACCTGTTTGCACGGACCGGTTTCTGGCATGCCGCAGCCCGGTGCCGGTCCACGGACCAGGGGTTGAGGACCTCTGCTCTAAGGGACAGGCTTGTGTGTGGCATCAGAGACTTAAGGTTACAACACAACTTACTTACAAAAACACTACTGCCCCTACAAGTAGCATTAGAGGAAGCCAGAGCAGCTGAACTTTCCAACAGATCAGCTTCAGAGATTCAACAAACAACTTTTTCAAATTTTCCCACCAAAACGGAGGCTGTCCATTTGGAAACAGCAGACAAAATAGGGGACACAGCAGATGAGGTAGAAGAAGATGTCCACTGCCTTAAACTTCAAGACCAGAGAAAGGACAGCAAAGAAAGATAGACACCAAGGAATACCTGCCTGAGCTGTGAGGGACTGCACCTGAGAGCATCTTACAAGTTCAGAAATGTAGACTGCCTAAGATGTGGACCAACAGGCCATCTGGCAAGGGTATGCAGAGCCCCACAGCCAAATTCAAGGCCACTAGCTAAACCTTTAAATTTTAAGAAACCATCCTTCAAATTTGAACCCAGGGGAGATGAATGCTATACTATTAATAATGATAGCTATTCCCCTGAAATCATAATTGGAAATGCAATTAGCAACAGAAAGAAAAAAAAATCACTATATTAGAAGGTTCTCCCTGTAAAATGGAGACAGATACTGCTCTTCCATGTCTCTCATCTCATGGAAGACTCTAAAACAATTGGTTCCACAAATTACAAAAGATAAACTTAAATCAACCCTCACTAAATTGAGAGATTACCAAGCAGGATCATTCCTCTATTAGGTACCTAGCAGGACTGGGCATAAAGCATGTTCTAACAGCCCCTTTTTTCCAACCACAAATGGTAGGGCGGAAAGGGCCATACACTCTGTGAAAGAGGCCCTAGGGGGACTGGCACTATAAAATATCAAAGTACCTCCTTTTGCAGCATGCCACACAGTGCCCAAAAACAAACCAAAGTACTGCTGAACTGCTAATGGGAAGGAGAATAAAGACTAACTTGGACAGACTACACCCTAACTATTCCCCAGACCTTCCCAGGGACTCAACCTCAAAAATCAGAACTTTCCAACCAGGGGACCTTGTTTATGCCAGAAACTATGCAGGCCACCCCCTCTGGTTGGCAGGAATTATCACTAATCTAACAGGCCCCAGGTCCTATGCACTGGTTTTGGATGATGGTCGAATGTGGCGCCTCCACATTGATCAATTAAAGGGTCGCTGGAGCACTGGGACAAAAGCTTACATACCAGAAAATAACCCAGCTAAAAGTTTGCTTGCAGGCGGACCTATCCCAGATAACGAGGCGACCCACGACAAACAAAGCAAGTACAATTCACCCTGCATTGAGGACTCTGTTCCAGCGATGGAAGCGATCTGCGAAGCAGAAAAGCCTTCAGAGATGGCAGCAGGAACTTCTTCAGTGATTACACCTAGTCCAGTTTTGACAGAAACTCTCAGACAGTTCCAGAGAATCAGAAGAAGGCTTGCCTACCTGCAAGACTATGAATGCGTCATCTAATGACGGAGGAGTGCTGCATCCAGGCTTCCCTCAAGTCCGCAGCTGATGCCGGCTGCTGCTGAGCGCTGATTGGTTGCCGCCATTCTGGCACGACTATATAAAGAGCTGTCAGAGGTGCTGACTTTGCCGCTCTCTGTTAGCCAAAGCAAGCCGCACTAAGCTGTTAGACTGGCACTTTTTCTGTTAGCTTTGTTACTGAGCTGAATAAACTTGTTAGCCTTTACTAATGTGTCTGCCTCAGTTGTAAGCCCTCTCAGGACTTATCACTGAGTTTGTCTTCTGGATTGTTGGCTATTCCTGCCAGTTTAGTATCATCTGCAAATTTGATGAGTTCTCCTTCTATTTCCTCATATAAGTCATTTATAAAAATATTGAAGAGTACTGGGCCTAAGATGGAACCATGTGGTACCCCACTGCTGCTTTCCATGTGGATACAATACCATTAAGGACTACTCGTTGAGTATAGTTTGTCAGCCAGCTACAAATCCATCTGGTGGTGATTTTGTCTATTCCACATTTTTCTAGCTTATCAAGAAGTAGATTGTCTACTTTGTCAAATGCCTTACTGAAATCTAAGTATACTATGTCCCTGGCATTTCGTCTACTAATTTAGTGACTTTATCAAAAAATGAAATAAGATTGGTTTGGCATGATCTATTTTTAACAAACCTGTGCTAGCTACTAGTTATAACTGTATTTGCTTCTAGTTGTTCGCAGATCTGTTTTTCATTATCTTTTCTAGGATCTTCCCAGGTATTGATGTTAGACTGATTGGATGTTTTTCTATAGGCCAGAGTTTCTTAAAGTGTGATCCGAGGATCCCCCAAAACATCCTGGGGAGTCCACAAAACCAAAATGACTTGCCACATATTGAAGAAATTTGCAAAAATTTAGAACAATATCGCTTATTTTTCTTTGTTTATAGGATTTTTTCATGAATATTTTTGTGTTATTATCTAAGGAGTTTAATATTGCTATTTTTATGTGATTCAGTGTTCTACACATGCATCAATGTTCATTGTTAATATGGTAAATATAGATAAATGTAACCTATACAGACAAAAGTTCTTTTGGAATTCTCCATAATTTTTAAACGTGGGAAGCATTCCTGAGAGCAAAGTTTGAAAAACACTGGTGTAGAACAACCAGGCACAACTTTCTACCCAACTGTTGACAGAAACGAAGTACGGTAGTTGACAAAATGTATATTTTGACTGAATATAAATCAAATAAATAAATTAAACCACAACGTTATACATACTACTTCAGGAGGAAGACCTGGTGATCTTAATATGGCTTTCTTCTGACCAGACTATGAAAACCATTTGATTCCAATGGACTATGAAAGAGTAGTGGTGAGGTGTTTTACATTAGTCTCTTTGGTTTATTGTATTATGCCTTTATAATATATTTTATACATCATGTGTGTGTGTATGTGTGTGTATATATAAAATAGTTTGTCGTCTATAGCAACTACCTGGATGGCCCCTGGAGGGGCCGAAAGGCATAAAGGAAGCAGTATACTCCCTCCCATATTTGGGTATACCAGGGTAATTCGACAAGAAAAAAAAACATATAACCCTTCCCTGGTACAAGCTGATGTAGGAGGAGAACCTGTAGCTTGGAGGTTAAAGCTACTGCCTTACAGGCAGGCTGCCCAGGTTCAAATCTCAGTAAGGGTATGGCTAGCTGATGAAAGCTAAATAGCTTGAAATAGATCTATACTAGTCTCCCTTTATTTTCATTATCAGCAAAAATGTGTTACACACACACACACACATTATACATATTATACATACATATTATATCATGTATATAATATGGAATGTTGCAAATTGCCCAGGGTCTTAGAACTAGCATAGACTACAAACAATATAAAGAAATAAATAACAACAGGGCAGTTGGTGTTTGCAGAACATGGCCAGAAGTAAACAGACAAAAAACAAACGAACAGGTTATTCCCTCTTTTTCCTCTGGTAGTGCTAGCTCCAGGTTTCAGAAGCTCTTGGCAGCAAGTGGAGAAATTATTATAAAATTAAGTATATGGCTAAATCTAAGCACAGTAGAAGATCTATTTTTCTCCACAACCAACATCAGCAACATATAATCTGCTCATTGAGTGTATACAGGTATACATGGACACATGTGCATGCCAAAGAATTTCCTAAAAGCCCCCTCTACTAGTAGTTGTTAAATTTGGAAGTTACCAGTTTCATTTTCCATTGCATCCTGTTATGGAAAATTAAAATGGCAACTCCTAGATCCAGTCTTATTTTGTTGATCAGGCAATGACAGATAAAAATATGAAGGGGAGTGGGTGTTAAAAGTTATTGATGGACTTGTTGGAATTAAGGCTCTGCGGTGGTTGATTGAGGATAATGTGTACCAATGTGTAGCTTTGTGTTAGAAAATGTTACGGGATGGTTCCTTGAAAATCCAAGAGCTTAGTCATTTTTTTTCCATTGTGAGCATTTTGTCCAATGTATAATATAGGTTAAATGGACAAGCACCTTTTCATAATTCTGAAAGCAGCATATAAATCTTGCCTACTTTTTATTTGATTTGTAGAAAATGGAATAAAAGAGAGCAGAGAGATCTTAGGTATTACAAGACAATGAAGCCTGAAGTTAGATGTAGCAATGAACAATGGGCAGGAGAAGTAGCGCTAGCAGTGAAATGAGACATGTAAGGCTGAGCTTCTGCAGAAGGGAAATCATAAGTGGTTAAGCCCCGTACAAGCTTTTCTTTAGCTGTTCCTAAGCCTAAGGAAATAAATAGATTTCTATACACTGCAGAGTGTACAATCAGGCTGACAAGAGATGAGCAAACAAGGATACATTATAAACCATTCTCATCTCCCCAAATCCTAGATACACTTATCTCACTCCTGACTGACTTATTTCTGAGTAGATGTGAATGAAACTCGAACTGGGGGCCAGAGGATGTTCCCTCCCCCCTAAATATTGTTTTCTATTTGAAGCCAGTTCTCCTTCCTATAAGCCAGGAGTAGGGAACTATGGCCTTTTTATGACTTGTGGACTTCAACTTGCAGAATTCTTGAGCCAGCCATCTTGACTTTCTTGCTGGCTCAGGGATTCTGAGAGTTGAAATCGACAAGTCGTAAAGTGGCCAAAGTTCCCCACCTCTGCTGTGAGCATAAGAGGGGATGTCTGCTTGATTTTGAAGAAGGAAGGGGTTGTTTTTTATGCCTCTGTTCACATACTGAATTAAGCCATGCTTTCCTTTAACCAGAGCCTATTGCAACAATCCCAGCTGACTGGATTCACCTAGCACACTAAGCCTTAAAACATGGTTTATAACCACATATTAACTTGGACACAACAAGCAAAGCACATTATAGTTTAATGTGTTGTGTGAATTAGGTCTCTGTGTAAAGCTGCTCCCAGAAGGATGGATGAAATTTATAGTCATAGAAATAACTGTAAGTCAATAAATAATAGAGAAAACAAGCGGAAATCAGTTGTGACCCTCTAACCCCAGCTTTCTCAACTGGGATTTGCAAGGGTCTCTGCGAGCTATCATGATGGGGGGGGGAATAAACATTGCTTCTTGAACTTCATGGACTGCGCAATGCAAAAAGCTCACCTTGGTAAAAATTTTATGTGCTGTGACTCATATGCTCATATGCTACTTTATTGCTGTTGTACAGGTTATAAAACACAGAGTATATAGGTTAGAAGTGAATTTTCTTGTGGAATTGCATATTTTATTATTTTTATGCAAGATTTTCTGAGACCTTACAATTGGGAGGGATTCAAAAAATTTAGCAGCCGGTTCTCTGCCCGGTTGCTGGGTGAGCGTGGCCATAGTGGGCGTGGTCAACTCAGGCTCCTACACCACAGTGGGGGGGCATTTTCACCCTCCCCAGGCTCTGTAGGCTTTCCTCAAGCCTCCAGGAGGATGAAAATGGCCTCCCCTGAGCTCCGGAGGCCCTCCAGAGGCCGAAAACGGGCCCATTTCCAGATTTCCAGAACTTCTGGGAGGTCCATTTTTCGCCCTCTCCAGGCTCCAGAGGCTTTTTTCGAGCCTCCGGGAGGGCAAAAACGGCCTCCTCCGGGCTCCGGAGGCCAGAAACGGGCCTGTTTCCAGACTTCCAGGAGGCCTGTTTTTTTGCCCTCCCAGAGCCTCCGCGCGGGCCCTGCACTTACCTGGCATGTAACGGGCCATGTGGAGACTCCTGGGAGGGGCATGGTGAGGTGGGCGGGGCAGGGTGGGCAGGGCCAGCCAGTCCTTTCAACTCAAGCAGGAGACCCTATACCATTTCAGACAAGTGGCTGTCCAATCTCTTCTTAAAAATCTCCAGTGATGAAGCACCCACAACTTCTGAAGGAAGTTGTTCCACTGGTTAATTGTCCTCACTGTTAGGGAGTTTCTCCTTAACTCCAGGTTGCTTTTCTCCTTGAATAGTTTCCATCAGAGGTGGGCTCCTGCCGGTTCGGACCGGTAGCGGGAATTTCCCCCGCTCCCCGAACCGGCAGCGATGGCTGGCTGGACATGCCCCTGAACCGGCTCTCTCAGCGATGCCATAGGCACCGCCATCAACGTTCCCTGTAAGAGAAAAAACGGTGCGCAGCGTTCTCATTTCATCTGCGCGGCCGCGCATGCGCACAGCCTCTCCCATTAGGAAATGCCGGCAGGAAGTTAGAAACTTCCGCGCGGCATTCTCTGATCACCTGCGCGGGCGTGCGGGCGCGCACCTTAGAGGGAACAGTGACTGCCATCTTGGTTTTTGCTTCTGCGCATGCGCAGAAGCTGGGTTTTTAGCACTGCGCATGTGCATGTGCCCGCGCGACACACAGCACCCACGCGCCCACACAGCACTTCAGTAAGCGAACCAGCAGTGAGGTAAGTCAGAACCCACCCCTGGTTTCCATCCATTGTTTCTTGTCTTGCCTTCTGGTGCTTTGGAAAATAAGTTGACCCCCTCTTCCTTGTGGCAACCCTCAAATACTGGAATATTGCTGTCATGCCACCCCTGGTCATTCTTTTCTCCAGACTAGCCATATCCAATTCCTGCAATTGTTCTTCATATGTTTTTGTCTCCAGACCTTTCATCGTCTTAGTTGTTCCTTTGCACTTTTTCCAAAGTCTCAATATCTTTTTCCCTTCTGCATGATGTGTTTTGTGATCATCTCCATATGCCTCACATTTTAAAAACTGAGCTTCTAAGTGGTTCAAATATGTGCCTTCAATGTAGTTCAAGGTTTGTTTGTTTTTCCTGGTTTAATTCAAGGGTCCAGGGAACCCTTGAAAATCCAGTGAGGTAAAAGAGTTATATTTGCACTGTGCAGTCCATCATGCAGGCACAGATTAAAGAGTGTTTGCCTCCTACAAATCCTGGAGCAAAAATCTATTTTTAGCCCCACTGCATTCCGGAACCTTGGCCAGCTTTAAGGAATGGAGCCTGCTACTAGCATGACATCCACGCCTGTTTCTCCTGGCAGCAATGTGATCCAAGGAGAGTATCCATTTCCTTGCCTCACATTAGTGGACTGAATATAGGGAGGGGGAGGAAGGATAGAGAAAGGAGCAATCAATATACTTCCGGGGGAGGGAGGGGACTTTACTTTTAATAACAAATGTCTTTTTTTTTAAGTTAACATCATCTCATTTAGAGCTGCTGTAAAAATATGCTGTATTTGGGCTTATTTCTACCATTACGCAATGGGGAAATTACTGTAGATGGCAGATTCGGTCTGTTTTTTCTGAGTTCTACTTACAGACTGGGTTCACTTGGATCGGTCATAAAATGGTCTGTTCTGGATTTGGCTTAATGTGATTTGTATGAAAAGAATGTTTATGTATTTAATGAACCTGTATGCTGTCTCAGCCACAGAGGCAAGTCTAGGCTGCTTATCTGTGTGTGTACGTGTGCCTTTGAGTCAGTGTTAACTCCTGGCAACCGTCTCAATCCCTGATGTTTTCTTGGCAAGGTTTTTCAGATGTGGTTTGCCCTTGCTTGCTTCCTAAGGCTGAGAGAGACTGACCAGACCAAGGTCATCCAACTGGTTTTGTGCTAAGGTGGGACTTAACCACTATACCAAAATTGGATCTAAAGTACTTTAGATATCCTAAAAACTCCTTTTTTTTAATGTCAGCTTTTCAATTCTATTTTAATGATTCTAGTTTTTACACCATTTTTATTCTATTTTTATCTTTTTCAAAAAAATGTTTCTATTGTGTGGTGTTACATTTTCAGCTTTTAAAATGTTTTTTTACAATGTTTGTACAAAAATCAAGACATAAGGTGAATACGTGCACAGGAAATGCTTCTGGTAAATCACTCTCCCCATAATCAGCAGCGCATGTTCGTATAGTCCGTGAAAATATTCAAAATACCGCTTGTGTCAGAATAACAGGTCTGCTTCTAACAGTGATTCACTCCTCTCGCCGGCTATATAAAGAAAATCTGGGGCTCCAGTACGAAGAGCGGAGCCTGTATATGTAAGCATCTGCGTCAAGGACAAGAGGCCTTGCATTTCTGGTGGCTGTTGGCATCTGGCCAAGCAGCTTGGTGCATGATATAGTAACAAATCGGCCTTTTCTCTTCT
This sequence comes from Diadophis punctatus similis, assembly GCA_023053685.1. NCBI lineage: Eukaryota > Metazoa > Chordata > Lepidosauria > Squamata > Dipsadidae > Diadophis > Diadophis punctatus. The sequence goes on from JALIGW010000049.1 coordinate 926,268, forward strand.
GATGAGATGGCAAGAATGCAATTCTGTTCGACAGCTGAAGGTCAAAAGGAGAACAAAAGCTGAGCAGCTGAATCTTGTGCTCTTTATTTTTGCTTTCATCCTGCGGTCTTGAAACGGCTCACAGGGAATCTTTTACTTTCTCCTACCTTCTCGGTCTTCTTCCTGGAAGTTGAATGTGTGGTGATTCCGTTTGAAGGGAAGGAGATTAGGGGGAGGTCATCCAAGTATAGTTGTTGTGGATACAGGGAGATTTGAACTCTGTCCATCCTTATTCAACGCTCCTATTATGATCCACGCTGGTTCTTTACCTTATTAGGGCAAGGTAAAGAAAGAAAACAGATGTACCGCATAAGATCTTATCGCCAAAGCAATTGAATTTCACAATGTGGTAGTGCCAGCTCTGGGGAAATAAATTTTCCTCTGGCATGTTTATTGTAATTGTGACTGCTAGATGGAACAGACTTGTACGAATGATATAACCACTTTGTGGCTATGCCTCTGCCATCATCCTGACAATTCACACACACACACACACACACACACACACACACACCACATAGCATGTTGCCTGCTGTCTTATCTCAAAGGGCCTCTTTAAGACAGGGTAATCCAGCCCCATGTTAATGCCTCAAACTCTCAAAGGTGGCATCTGTCTCCCAGCCCCACCCTTGACTATCCTGCATCCTGTAATTGGTTACTACAAAGTTTACAACAAAATGCCATGCTGGGTTTACATCTAGATCAGTGGTTCCCAACCTTTCTAATGCTGCGACCCCTTAATATAGTTCTTCATGTTGTGGTGACCCCCCCAACCATAAAATTATTTTTGTTGCTACTTCATATCTGTAATTTTGCTACTGTTATGAATCGTAATGTAAATATCTAATATGCAGGATGTGTTTTCATTGTTACAAATTGAACATAATTAAAGCATAGCAATTAATCACAAAAACAATATGTAATTATGCCAGATCAGAAATTCTCGGGCCAGTCTTTGCAAGAGCACAAGGAATATCATCTTCCACAAGTCTACTTCTGTATTTAGACTTGATAACCAACAAGAATACAGCAATATTTCTCAATCTCAGCAACTTTTAAGGTGCCTGGACTTCAATTCCCAGAATTCAAAGCAAAGCTGTCTAGGGAATTTTGGGAGTTGACGTCCAGGTATATTCAAGTTGTTGAGGTTGAGAAATTGTGGCCTGCAGTGTCGAAAAACTAGAAATCAGATAAGCTTCCAGCAAAATAATCCCTGTTTAGTAGCTTTCTCCCAGGACTCCAAAGTTTCAGGAGGCAAAGAGGGGGCAAAAAAACCCATGATTGGTCCAAAAACATTGCCAGGGTCCCCAAAGCCAATTTCCTCTTTTAAGCTTTTTCTTCTTAAAACAGTCCCATATTCCTTCCTCCCCCATGGGGCCTGCTCACTCACCCTTCCCAGAACCCCTGCAAAGACAACAATTTTAATTTGCAAGGCTCTTCTTTCAACAGTTTCTTTCTTACTTACTTTCTTTCCCTCTCTCACTTTTTTCTCTTCCTTCCTTCCTTCCTCCCAACCTTCCTCTTCTTTCTTTTTCTTTCTTTCCCTCTCTCTCGCTTTTTTCTCTTCCTTCCTCCCTCCCTCCCAACCTTCTTCTTCTTTCTTTGTTTCTTTGTTTCTTTGTTTCTTTGTTTCTTTGTTTCTTTGTTTCTTTGTTTCTTTGTTTCTTTCTCTCTTTCTCTCTTTCTCTCTTTCTTTCTTTTTCTTTCTTTCTTTTCTTTTTCTTTCTTTCCCTCTCTCACTTTTTTCTCTTCCTTGCTTCCTTCCTCCCACCCTCCCACCTAACGTTCTTCTTCTTCTTCCTCTCCTTCCCTTCCTTCCTCTCCTTCCCTTCCTTCCTCTTCTTTCTTTCTCTTTCTTTCTTTCTTTCTTTCTTTCCTTCCTTCTTTCTTTCTTTTTCTTTCTTTCTTTTCTTTTTCTTTCTTTCCCTCTCTCACTTTTTTCTCTTCCTTGCTTCCTTCCTCCTACCCTCCCACCTAACGTTCTTCTTCTTCCTCCTCTCCTTCCCTTCCTTCCTCTCCTTCCCTTCCTTCCTCTCCTTCCCTTCCCTTCCCTTCCCTTCCCTTCCCTTCCCTCTCCTTCCCTTCCCTCCTTCCTTCCTTCCTTCCTTCCTTCCTTCCTTCCTTCCTTCCTTCCTTCCTTCCTTCCTTCCTCCCTCCCTCCCTCCCTCCCTTCCTTCCTTCCTTCCTTCTCTTTTCTCTTCTTCCCTCTCCCAGCCCTCAGCACCGCAAAATGGCCAGGCTTGTGGCAGTGGGGGGGAGGCTGAGGATGCTGGGGCAACCCCTGGGAAATGGTCGTTCGACCCCCAAAGGGGTCGCGACCCCCAGGTTGGGAACCACTGATCTAGATGGATGCTCTATTGTACGCTAGATACACTACAGGTAGTCCACAATTGAGCCCATCATTTCTGTTGCTAAGCGACACAGTTGTTAAGTGAGTTATGTCGCATTTTACAACCTTTCTTGCCACTGTTATTAAGTGAATTACTGCAATTATTAAATTAGTAACACCGTTGTTAAGTGAGTCTGGCCTCCTCATTGACTTTGCTTGGCAAAAGGGGATTCCATGACTCCGGAATGCTGCAACCGTCATAAATGTGAGCATCTGAATTTTGATCACGTGACCACAGGGATGCTGCCACGGGAATCTGAAAAATGGTCATAAGTCACTTTTTTTAAGTGCCGTTGTAACTTCCAAATGTCACTAAATGAACTGTTGTAAGCTGAGGACTTCCTGTACCGGGTGTGTCCTCTTGTTAAATCTGCTAGATGTTTGAATTCTGTTCATTTAGTTTATTATTGCGTTCTCTGGATTCTCAAAGGCTCCGTCACAGTTGCCCTGTTGAGTAACCCCGGTTGATTAAACATGTCTCCCCATCCCATCTTTAATCCATGAACCGCTCCATTTCACTGGCTCTCATGTCTTTGGCTAGGAAATGGAAGAACATTCCCAATTTAGTGTATTCCCAAAACCTGGCTAGGAATTATGGAATTGGTAGTCCCAATATATCTGGAATGAGGCTGGCTTTCTAGAGGAATCCCTTCAACCCCTTCCTACCACTCTTTCACCAGCTGGTTTATCAAATTGCTAATGCCTTAAATTTCCTAATTTTTATTTTAAAAAGTGTGTGTGTGGGTGTTTTGTTTTCCATGATTGCTTTTATTATGTTTTTTTTGCATTAAAATGGGCATGCTTAAGTTGCTGTCACCTGCTTGTGAGCATCTTAATGGCAGAGAGGGATATGCATGTTTTAAATCAATGTAAAACCTAGATTACTAGTGATATATTTGTTCAACACTGACCTCACATTACATTCTGGAGAGATAAAGATAAACTAAAAACAGCCTTGGATGAAGTTTTTAATTTTAAAACAAAGTTAGATGAAAAAGGGAACGGACCATAAAATAATACATGGGGGTGGGGAGGTGGAAATAAGGTCACCAAACAACAAAAGAGAAAAGACATATAATGTCTGTATGTGCTTCTTTATAAATCTGAATGAAAGTTAAGGGGAAAAAATTCTAATACAAATATAGGTTTCATCACCTTGTGGTGATGATTAGGTGACTTGGTTCCCTCCAGTGGTGGGTTCCTACCGATGTGGTCCACACTGTAGCACCGGTAGCGGCCTGCTGGTGATGTCACAGTACCGGTGCAGTCGGTTGCCGGTGCCTGGGCGCCGCCATTTTTTAAAATAATTTTTTTAAATTTTTTTTAAAAAATTTCTTCTGCACATGCCCAGAAGCCGAGCTTCCGGCACTGCGCATGCGCTGCCTTCCTACCCCACAGTGAGTACAAGCAGGGGAGGATGGCTGAGGGAGCACGTGAGATGCTGAAAGAATGGGCAGCAGGAGCACGCCCACCCGGTCACATGGCTGGCAAGCCATACCCACAAAATAAGCCACGCCCACAGAGTGGTAGTAAAAAAATTAGGAACCCGCCCCTGGTTCCCTCCCTCTGGAACTGGATGGTCTGCTTGAAGACTCCCTTCCCTCCTTCTCTCCCTTTAGAACAGGTATGGACTGGACAACCCATCAGACTAAAACTGCATCAAGTTAATGACTGTCCCTCTGTCAACCAGGACATATAATCCCAAACAATCTTGAACATTTTTTTGGTAACAAATTATTTCAAAGAGAGGGTGTAGAGCAGGGGTGTCAAACTCAAGACCTGTGAGCCAGATCTGGTGCTTAAATCCGGCCCACGCGGCCATCCTGGAAATATCAAAGGACTGGCGCCTTCCACGCTGGCCTGATCTTTCTTCTTCGCACTGGGTAGACCAGGATGGCCCCGAGGGCTAGATCCGACCACATTGCATGCCGTATCCAGCCTGAGGGCCTTGAGTTTGACACCCCTGATATAAACTATGCATCTAATATCTGTTCAGAAATGTTATTTGAAGAAAGGGTGCTTAAGGTTTCAGAAAGATATTGTGCTATATGGAGAAACTGAAATGATGAAAATTCCAAAGTCAAAGGCTTGATGTGGGATGGCCCCCAGGTTAACAGTAGTTAACAAATACAATTCAAGTTGATTTAGTGGATAGCACTTATAAAAATGCATCCACTCTGACAATGTCCCAGTAAGGTCCTATTGAGAAAATGGACCTGAATGGACTTCTCTTAAAGGCCTCTTGCTCTTCTCAGCCAAACATAAAGTTCTTCTAAGCAAAGAAGTCCAAGCAAATCTGAGTGGAAAGCCTAAAATGCTTTGACCTCAGCACTCTTTCGCCAGATCCTCAGTGCCCAGCCTTTGCAGCCTTTGTAGGGCACACTCAGCTTGCAGACGAGCCTCTGGTTCAGGGTCCCAACAGTCTTCCAGGAGCTCTTGCAAGGAAATAGCTACCTAGGTGACAGGAGAGAGAAGAGGAACAGCAATTGTCAGGAAGAGAACAAGAGGAACGCCTACTAGAACCTAGAATGACAGAATTGGAAGGGACCTTGGAGGTCTCCTAGTGCCACCCTCTGCTTGAGCAGAAGACCCATTTCAGACAAATGGCTGTCCAGTCTCTTCCTGAAAGCCTCCAGTGTTGGGGCACCCACAACTTACGAAGGCAAGCCGTTCCACTGGTTAATTGTTCTGTCAAGAAATTCCTCCTTAGTTCTAGGTTGCTTCTGTCCTTGATTAGTTTCCATCCATTGTTTCTTTTTCTTGCCCTTTGGTGCTTTGGAAAATAGGTTGAACCCCTCTTGTTTGTGGCAGCCCCTCAAATACTGGAACAGTGCTATCATGTCTCCCCTCGTCCTTCTTTTCACTAGACTAGACAAACCCAATTCCTGCAACCGTTCAGCCCTCTATCATCTTTGTTGTTCTTCCCTGCACTCTTTCCAGAGTCTCAACACCTTTTTTTGTATTGTGGTGACCAAAACTGGATGTAGTATTCGAAGTGTGGTCTTACTAAGGCTTTATAAAGCGGTATTAGTACTTCACGTGATCTTGATTCTATCTCTCTGTTAACACAGCCTAGGATTGCATTGGCTTTTTTGGCTGCTGCCAACACATTGTTGGCTCATATTTAACGTCCTCCCTAGTGTCTTATTCTAGATGTTTGCAGTTTGCATCCTTCCCAGCCAGTGCTTATGAAGACCTGGGAATCCAATGCACCTGGAAGGCGTAGCAAAAGCTGTTCCAGGAGATGTGACATGGGGTGCAAATAAGCCTCCTGTATCTGGAATAAGGAATTTAAACAGAGCTTCTGCGGCTAGTCATTCTAGTGAGACCCCCATCTCTAATACAGAAGTTGGGAAACGTGATTTCTCTGCACATAACTAGGCAGACTTTGGACTTGAGAAAGCTAATATTTTAAAAGAGAATCTTGACATCCACCCAGCTGCGAAGAGACATGTAATTCTGAAATCAGGCTTTCATTTAGTGTATCAGAACCCTCTTTTTCAAAGCAAAATCTACCGTTGCTTCTACTCCAAGCTTCTTCTATTTCAACTATTTTTAGCACAAGGCAATTTTGTTTCTCCTGCCACTAATAAATAGGGAATAAAATTCTTAATGAACTTATGTAAAATACCCAGAGTTCTACCAGTGGATCCAGACTTAACTTTCTACTCTCCTTGCTGTCGTTATAAGATCATGGTTCTGTTCACTGAGCTCCCTTATTGCCTTTAGCCCCAAATCTTTTCCCTCCATTAAAGTTCTCTAGGAGCTTGTTCCATCTTCACCTGCGATAATCACCTGATGGATTTGTCCCCTTGACAGTTGCTCCTGCAACATTACTATCTTTGGCTATCTATTTTTTTGTTAGATTAATCCAGAGGTGGGGAACTATGGCCCTTTTATGACTTTCATGGCTGGCCAGGAATTCCAGGAGTTGAAGTCCACACGTCATAAAAGAGCCATAGTTCCCCACCCCTGGAGTAATCTCTTTCATTCCTTTTATTGCATCTAGATTGGGTCCAAGGTTTTGTTGTGCTGCCCTAAGAGCAAAAGGGCCTCAGGGCTCTTGCCTATTTCCACTTCTCAATTAATACTCCCAAACCTCCATCAGCCATGCAGTATTTTTGTTCTCCTCAGCTTCTGCCTTGAATTCGAGCCACTATCTCAGGGCAGGAAAAATACTGCCCAAGAATCAAATACAGTCTTATCCTATCTGTGGCCTCCAGAACTGACAGGGCCGACATTTCAACCCAAAGCTGGCTGAGGAATTCTGGGAGTTGAAGTTCACAAGTCTTAAAGTTGCCAAGGTTGGAGACCCCTGATAAAGCCTACTGTCCCATATTCAAGTCTATGTATGTTGTGGCTTAACGTACTTGCCCAAATTTTGTCCAAGCTGGTGGGACGATTGGTCTTCGCCTTTCCTCAACAGCCAACCTTCGCAGTTCACTGTACGTAGGGGTGCTACCTAATTCTGCTTCATAGGCAAGCTGGAATGCGGGAATGCCGTTCTCTGAAGAGACAAAAATGGCCTGTCTTATCAAAGCAGGGTTTGTGCGAGCACACGTGTGGGCCAAGCATATCCAGTGCACCAACAGCAAAGTTATTGCTTCAGCTGGCTTCTTCACACTTCACAGTACCTACCCATCCCATAACAAAATTTCACTTCCAAATGATTGTTGCATCGCTAGACCAGTGGTTGTCCCTGGGCTCAGGGTCCCAATCTGTTAGTACAGGTGGTCCTCCATTTACGGCCACAACTGAGCCCAAGGTTTCTGTTGTTAAGCAAGACAACTGTGCATTTTGCTCCATTTTAGGACCTTTCTTGCCACAGTTGTTAAGTGAATCTCTGCAGTTGTTAATACCATGGTTGTTAAGCAGGGGCGGGTTGCTCTCTTACCTGGCTACCGGTGCGCTGTGTGCGCATCACCACGTTTCGTGCGCACGCTCGCTACGCACGCACACCCCCTTGCACGATTTTGCTTCCGCGCATGCGCGTAAGCAAAATCACGCTGAAAACTCGCAAGGGGATGTGCGCGTGCATGATTTCGGCAATTTTCTGCTTCCGTGCATGCGCCTAAGCAAAATCTCACTGAAATCTCTCGCGCGTGCGCGTCCCCTTGTGAGATTTTGGTGAGATTTTGCTTCTGCTCATGCGCGGAAGCAAAATATTGCGAAAAAATTCACGAAAAAAGATGGTTCCTAGGGACCGGCAACCGACCGCACCGGGTCAGTAACCTCTTGATGACATCACCAGCCCGCCGCTACCGGTGCGATAGAGTGGACCGCACCGGTAGGAACCCACCACTGTTGTTAAGTGACTCTGGCTTCCAACCAGTTGCCAAGCATCTGAATTTTGATCAGGTGACTGGAGATGGTGTGCAACGGTCGTAAGTATGAAAAATGGTCATAAGTCACTTTTTAGTGCCTTTGTAACTTTGAACAACCACTAAATAAATGGTTGTAAGTTGAGGACTACCAATAAAGGAGACTCAGCAGGTTGCACTGCTATTAGTGGTCATTGACACCCCCTGTGTACTGATATTGATTCACAAAAGGAAGGGCTTTCACACAGGAACTAGTTACCCATTTACGGTTGTTGGTACTGAAAATTATCAAGAGAAAGTGATTCATAGGAGTTACTATACCAAAAGGAATCTTTAGTGCCATGATGGCTCTTCCGCCAGCTTCCAGCCGCCGCCGGAGGAGTCAACGCGGGACGCACGCAAGCCGCCAACGCCGCCCACGGCCGGCCCGAGCTGAGAGGCCTGCTGCTGCTGCTGCTGCTGCTGCTGCTGCTGCCCCTGCGGCTGGGCCCAACCTGGCCGTCCTCGAGTGCCTGCAGGACGTGCGCGAGGTCAGTGGGCGGCGCGGGACCCCCGGGCGGGCGGGGGGGAGGGAGGAGGAGAGCCAAGAGACGCTGGGGGCTGCTCCCCTTCCCAAGCCACTGCCGGCTCCCGAAGGGGAGGCGGGAGGCGAGGAAAGGCCTCCCGCCTCCCCCCCCACCTGGACGCCGACATTAGCCGTCTTTTGCCCTCTGCGCATGCGCAGCGTTCTGCGCATGCGCAGAGGGCAAAACTCAAATGGCGGCGTCCAGGCGGCCCCGCCCCCCGTCGGTGTCCCGCTTAAAAAAAAAATCTGGTCACTTTACCTATGTCAGCTCCAGCGCGCATGTTGGCCAGCTGATTTTTTGCCTTCTGGAGGGTGGGGGGCAGGCTGTTTTCACCCTCCCCAGGCTTCAGGAAAGCCTCTGGAGCCTGTGGATGGCAAAAAATGGGCCCAACGGGCCAACCGGAAGTTCGGAAATGAACTTCCGGTAGGCCCATTGGGCCATTTTTCACCCTTCCCAAGCTTCAGGAGGCTTTCCTGAATCCTGGGGAGGGCCAAAAATGGCCCAACGGGCCTACCGGAAGTTCGGAGGCTTCAGTGAGGCCTGTGCACATGCGCGTGTGTGTGGAGTGCAGGGGGGGGGATTGTGCACACATGTGCAGGGGGAAGGGCATTGCATTATGGGTGTGGGCGCGCGCATGCGCGTGTACGCACCCTTTTGGCACCCAAGCAAAAAAAGGTTTGCCATCACTGCTTTTTCTTAAGAGTAGAGGCTGGATTGGAATACAGGTAGTCCTTGATTTATGACCCCAATTGGGGTCAATTGGGGTCATAAATCAAGGACTACCTGTATTCCAATCCATCCTCTACTCTTAAGAAAAAAGACTTTTGCATGGAGGACACTGCCCATTCCCTGGATATAAGCTCCAACTTATTGACTTGGAAAATGCGATATTTTTTCTCCTTCAACCATCTTTTCTCTTTAGCAATGGGTCTTGATAGGAGACCAGGGATCTGGCTGGCGCCCAGAGAGGCTGAGGTGCATTTGCTCATGCTGCTCCATCAATGACTCCATCTCATTGCACAGAGATGAGTCATCGTACTGCTGGAAATGATGTCTCGAAGCAACAGCACAAAAGCCTCTTGTCTCAAGTGATTTAAAAGGTCACACAAAGTCTGAAGAAGAGAAGGGCGAAGAGGAAGCGGAATGAGACTGAGTTCAATAAGAGACCAAGATCATATAATCCCACCCCGGAAGTCTACAGTTCAGCTTTATCCTTTCAAGATGAACATGTCTGCATTTGTTGTTGATCAAGGGCAGGATGTGCTCTTAAATTGCCACCAGATGGCAGCATACCCCGCGCCATTATCACCACTGTATGCTTGCCCTCCCTTCTTTATATCTTGGCAGAGCTGGATAGCCAAGGTAGGAGAAATGTGTCCTTCTACAACAAAACAGGAATAACTATTGCCGCTATCGGAAATCAGACCAAGCTATAATGTGGTGCCTCCAGAGATGGGTTCCTGCCGGGGCTGCCCAATGCACAGCTCCGGTAGGGAGCAGCGGATTGCGCAACCGCTCCGGAGCCCTCTCTGCCCGTCCATCGCGCGCGTTGCCATTTTTTCCTGTGAATTTTTGGTTGGTTTTGCTTCTGCGCATGCGCGGAAGCAAAATCGTGCCGAAATCTCGCAAGGGGACGCACGCGCGTGAGAGATTTTGGCGAGATTTTGCTTCTGCACATGCATGGAAGCAAAATCACGCCAAAATCTCACGCGCGTGTGTGTCCCCTCGTGAGATTTCGGTGCAATTTTGCTTCTGCGCATGCACAGAAGCAAAATCGCGCGAGGGGGCGCACGCGCATAGCGAGCGAGCGCCCGAAGCATGGAGATGCGTGCGCAGTGCACCGGCACCGGTAAGGCAGCAACCCGCCGCTGGGTGCCTCCAATAGGCAAGGGGTGGCCATTCATGACTTCAGCATGTGAAACTGTTCTTAGTTATTAGTGCAACCGGTTGAAACCATAATAAAGGACAGAAATCAAGTTCTCTCCTGCCCCTTCAAAGGGAGATATGTGGGAATGGAAGAATACCTGGTTGTAGCAGCCCTTTGGCTACCACAGCCGTTATAGATTTGCCGTATTTGTGAAGAAGCGCAGGACTATGGATCAGTTTCTCTTTATTGATCAGAACAACAGGGCACGATTTCTGTTAGTAAACAAAAATAGGCTTACCAAGAATATTGGTAACTCAGGGTTGAAATGAGGAGTCCTTGGTGCTCTCTGAGCTTGGTTTTCTTGCCGGTGTTTCATTACCCAAACTAGGTAACATCACTCATGATGTTACCTACTTTGCGTAATGAGCACCAAGGACTCCTCAAAAATAGGCTTAATTTTTTTCTAACTTGCATACCAACGCAGGGGATATGCAAATAGTGAAGGCAAGGGTGACTGCATCTTGGAGGCTGCCAGCACAGGGGCTCTGGGTTTCAACCTTGCCCCGCCAGTCCTTTTGCCTTAAATCTTGCAACAACAAAAACACACACACAGTGCCCGGGGGCCTTGATAGCAGCAGCAGCAGGCAAGTAGCATGGAGGGAAGGAAGAGAAACCGCTGCTTCCCCCACAGCCAGCTGTCGCCTCAATCGGCTATACCAGCACTATAGTCTCATCTTATCAGTTCTTTTCAGGAAGATCCCGTCAAGAAACAGACACTGTGAACTAATGGAACTCTACTGTATTATTATTATTATTATTATTATTATTATTATTATTATTATTATTATTATTATTATTATTATTATTATTATTATTATTATTATTATTATTATTATTATTATTATTACTACTACTACTACTACTACTACTACTACTACTACTACTACTACTACTACTACTACTACTACTACTACTACAGGGTATGCTAATCAAATATTGAAAACCTGAAGGAGATTCTCTTTTTCCCTTTTATATTAGCCAGGTGCAGCTATCTTGATTTCTTTCTTCCCGCCTGCATCCCCAATCTGGGCCAAGCTGATGTTTACAAAGTGGCCCTTGGATTCCTTCTTCAAGGCTATCTTCAAACTCCTCTGTACCTCTCTTCAGTCAGGAATGGAGACTGAGAAGCTGGGCGGGGGTGGGTGGGGTGGAGATAGCTATGGGGCTCAGACCTGCTACTGTAGCCATAGCAGATAAACAGGGGCTTTAGGAACCCCGCCCCCCTCTCCTGCCCCTACTCAATGGTAGCAGTTAGCGCAAGAGGCCTGAGGCCTCTCGCCCATTTTACAGTCAGCCTGAGAGGCTTGCTTTGGAGCCCAGCACAAGCTCTGCCATTGTGTCAGCATCAAAAGGCATATGCACACGAAATAATAAAGGGGGTGCAGATAGATAGATAGATAGATAGATAGATAGATAGATAGATAGATAGATAGATAGATAGACAGACAGACAGACAGACAGACAGACAGACAGACAGACAGACAGACAGATATAGAGATAGAGATAGATAGATAGATAGATAGATAGATAGATAGATAGATAGATAGATAGATAGATAGATAGATAGATAGATAGATAGATAGATAGATAGATGGACGATATATATATATATAGATATATATATAGATGATATAGATGATATATATATATCCTGTGTTTCCCCAAAAATATATTTTTTGAATCCTGAAATAAGCGCTTGGCCTTATTGCCATGCACTCAAAAGCCCGATTGGGCTTATTATCAGGGGATGTCTTATTTTGGGGGAAACAGGGTGTATATATATGTGTGTGTGTGTGTGTGTGTGTGTGTGTGTGTAGGTTTTTTTTTTTTTTTGCTGATAAATGAAAATAAAGGGAGACTATTATAGATCTATTTCGAGCTTATTTTGCTCTCGTCAGATAGCCATACCCCTTACTGGGATTTGAACCCGGGCTGGCTGCCTTGTATGGCAGCAACTTAACCACTAGGTTAAGTTATATATACCCTGTTTATATATAACCACTATATATATATACCCTGTTTCCCCAAAAATAAGACATCCCCTGATAATGTATTTACTATATGTATCCCCTGGTATATGTATTTACTATAAGTAATAATTGAATTGATCCTAAAAAAAAAAGAAAAAAACCCCCTCAAATTTCCATGGAACCTACACCTTATTTATACAACTACTGTGAAGTGATATATATGTAAGTTTAAGTGCTATTGCTATTATTTAGGCCAATTTGGCTCTCAAACTGAATCTTATCAGATGTGATTTCAGCAGGGGTGGGTTCTATTTACCTTCCCCACCGGTTTGCATCGCAACGGAAGTGCACGTGCAAATTAGCTCGTGCAAATTAGCTGCAGCGCATGCTCACTAGTTGAATTCAAGCTCTTCCGAGTTGCTAACAAGAAAATTAGCACGAAAAACAGCTGCGGAGCTGATCAGCTATGCTTCGGAAGAAGCAATAAAGGTCCGTATAAACTCGGGGGCGGGAGGGCGGGCCCACTTCCAAGCACACAGAGAACCAGATCTGCATGCGCAGAAGAAAACAAGACGGGAAAATTTTCACCAAAAAAAATCACAAAAAATTCCACCAGCAGGTCGCTACCAGTTCGGGCAAACCGGTCCGAACCGGGAGAAACCCACCTCTGGATTTCAGCGTCTGGTTATGGTAAGGGCTCACCCAAAGTGAGGAGAAACTTTCCGACGCTGAGTGATCAACCGGTGGAGTTTATGAGCGCCCCAACACTTACGACCTTCAAGGAGAGACTGGACTGCCATCTGTCTCAAATGGTGTAGGAACTCCTGCTTGAGCAGGGGGTTGGACTAGATGACCTACAAGGTCCCTTCCAACTCTAATAATAAAAAATAAAAAATAAAAAATAAAAAATAAAAAATAAAAAATAAAAAATAAAAAATAAAAAATAAAAAATAAAAAATAAAAAATAAAAAATAAAAAATAATAAAAAATAAAAAATAAAAAATAATAAAAAATAAAAAATAAAAAATAATAAAAAATAAAAAATAAAAAATAAAAACAACCTGGAAGAAGTGAGCAGATGTTTGTACATTCTCATTTTTGGGGGGGAAAATCACTAGTTGAAACCAAAACTATTCTTATCCTTTGGGGAAAAAGAATCGACTATAGATACCCTTCATATTAAGAAAATTGGATATCATTAGGACTATAATCCTAGTTAACAGTGGGAGGGAATAAACCCCAAAAGAACAATCAAAACATATTAAGTGTTGTGTCCTCCGTGTAGGATCCCATTATGGGGCACAGGGAAAGTTTACCTTAGAACAAACAATGAAGCTAAATTATTTATTTATTTGAGGCACATAATGAAGATGCAAGTGTCTTTGAAGAAGACCCAATGCTTGGAAAAATGGAAGAAGATTGAAAAAGAAGCCATCAGAAGACAGAAAATAACTGGATACTCCTATGCATTCCACAAGCCCAGGCTTACAAAAACAGAAACAAACAGTTATTAACAGAATATAGTAAAATGATGACCATAAGTCATGAAGAAAGTTGGAAACCAGTGAGTAAGTCTTGAGTTTCAAAACAGATGAGGACTATCTAATCTGCAGGGTATCCCCATTGTCAAACCCACCCACACAAGTGAACTAGCAAGATGTTAGTACAGGTAGTCCTCCACTTATAACAGGGACTTAGTTACAACCTTTTTTCATACTTACAACTGTTGCAGCATCCACATGGTCACGTGATCAAAATTCAAATGCTTGGCAACTGACTCATATTTATGATGGTTTTACAGTGCCCCGAGGTCATGTGATCCCCTTTTGCGATCTTCTGACAAGCAAAGTCAACGGGGGGTGGGGGGTGGAAGCCAGATTCACTTAACAACTGGGTCACTAACTGAACAACTGCAGTGATTCATGTAACAACTGTGGCAAGAAAGGTTGTAAAATGGGGCAAAATTCACTTAACAACTGTCTCACTTAGCAACAAAATTTTGGGGCTCCATTAAGGTCATAAGTTCGCTGCTTGTAAGGTGCATTTAATGTTAGCCTTGGGTGAGTACAGAATCTGGGAAACTATGAGAGGAATTTCGCACCCTCAGTTGTAGTGCATAAATTCAGTCTCTTTGAAGGGTTTGCAAAGGCTTCCTCCCCCTATTTCTTGCCACCTGGACTAAGCTGCTATTTACAAGAGAAGCTGCCAACTAAATTGCCTTCTCTTTGATTGTTTAGGTCTACTTTCCAATCTTTTTCTTTCTTTTCTTTTCTTTTTCTTTCCCAACCTCCTCACAATCTCTCACTCCCATCTGCCCAAGAATTATCCACTCTGGACCTGCTGCCTTATTTCTCTGCTATTTTCTAGTTATTTAATTGAGCAGCTAAAACAATGTTTTTCAAACTTGGTAACTTTAAGATATGTGGATGACAACTCCCAGAATTCCCCAGCCTTAAGTTTGAAAAACACTAAGTTAAAAGATTGTAGGGAGAACTGTTTTTCTGCTGATTAACTGAGTAGGTTTGCACTGTAGGATATTTAAATCATCTTTTGCCAGTTGTACTGCTGAACAGCAGAAACAGCTAAAAGGTAAACAGCACAAGGCCCTGAATTTTCCTTTCTCTGCTATTTCCCTTTTCCAGTGATCTTGTCTCTTAAGACTGTAAGGTTGGGTTCAAACCAGTGGTGGGTTCCTACCAGTGCGGTCCACTCTATAGCACCGGTAGCGGCCCGCTGGTGATGTCACAGTACCGGTGTGGTTGGTTGCCGGTGCCTGAGCGCCACCATTTTTTTACAAATTTTTTTTTACATTTTTTTAAATTTTCTTCTGCGCATGCCCAGAAGCCAAGCTTCCGGCACTGCGCATGTGCTGCCTTCCTACCCCACAGTGAGTCCAAGCAGGGGAGGATGGCTGAGGGAGCGTGTGAGACGCTGAAAGAACGGGCGACAGGAGCTATCTCCATTCCCTTCCCTTCAGCAGTCCGAGAAGCCACGAACCGTGCAGTAATGATCCTAGGCATTTTCACACATTTGAGGCTTCTCGAGCTGCTGAGGGGAGAGGGAATGGGCGGCAGGACCTATTTCAGTTCCCCTCCCTTCAGCAGTATGAGAAGCCACGCCCACCCGGTCACATGGCTGGCAAGCCACTCCCACAAAATAAGCCACGCCCACAGAGTGGTAGTAAAAAAATTAGGAACCCGCCCCTGGTTCAAACATCAGTCTCACTCTTTGTAAAGCATGGTATAAGGTTACTGTATTGTTTGGACCCAGAAATTGTGCTTTTTTCTAAAAAGTGTGGCTAAACAAACCATGATTTTGCACCATATGTAAACTATGTGTGTCTATTTCTGTATGGAATGCAGCCTTAGTGAATAGTTTGACAGTGGTGAGGGAATTATTTGGGAGGAAAAAACTGTTCTTGTGTCTAGAGAAAATTCTAGAAAATTCTAGAAAATGTAAAGATAAATTTTCTCCATGTGTTTTTACTATAATAGAACATGTACACACACACACACACACACACACACACACACACACACACACACACACACCCCTTTTCTATCCAAGAAAACCAACAATAAGAATAAAGTGATATAGGCAACGATAGTTTATACTCTTTCTTCCAGCTTGCACTGAAACTTTCATTATACAGTGGTTTCCTCTTGTTACGCAACACACATTTACCTTTCTCTAAAATGCTAAACATGATTTCTCATCTACATAAACCACAATTGCTTTTGGCATGAACAGCAGGTTCCAGTTTATCTTTTCCTTACAGCAGGCCAATTGTGGGAGCCGAGAATTCTCATCAAACTACAGCTCCCAACATTCTTTGGAAGGGACCTTGGCAATTAAATGATTGCAAAGGCAAACCTACTGGACATCATCTCCTGTAATTCTCACCCAAGGTTTTTGGCCATGCAGGCTGGGAATTGTGGAATTCCATAATGGTTTACCTGGGAAAAGTGCAGAGCATCTCATCAGGATCTCCCACAGTACCAGTGCCAGGGAATAGACATCCGCTTGCCTCAGTGCAGAGCCCACATCCTGCAGATTCAGGTTCTCATCCAAAATTTCTGGAGCTACGTAGCGTTGAGCTCCTGCCTAGAGAAAATACCAGTGAAAGATGCAGGCAGTTTATGTATAATGTCTACTTGGAGCATGAACTGGTTATGCCCAAATTTTATATACGGTATTTATTTATTTATTTTATTTTGTGAGATTTATATACCGCCTCACAGTGCAAGCACTCTCTAAGCGGTTTACACCAGTAAGCAATGTATATTTATATTGCCCCCAACAATCTGGGTCCTCATTTTACCTACCTCGGAAGGATGGAAGGCTGAGTCAACCTTGAGCCGGTGAGATTTGAATCGCTGACCTGCGGATCAGTGTCAGCTAAAGTGGCCTGCAGTACCTGCCTCTAACCGCTGCGCCACCTCGGCTCTTACGGTAGGTAGTCCATCTCAAAAAAGTACAATATGAGAAAGAGCCATGCAGTATTGCAGGCTAATTCTGCCAACTGCCAGCAGTTCAATCCTGACCGGCTCAAGGTTGACTCAGCCTTCCATCCTTCAAGGTCGGTAAAATGAGGACCCAGATTATTGGGGACAATATGCTGGCTCTGTATACCGCTTAGAGAGGGCTGTAAAGCACTGTGAAGCAGTATATAAGTCTAAGTGCTATTGCTAAGTGCTATATGGAACTACCAGGATGCTGTCAGATCTCAAACACAATGCTGGAATCGGACATACTGATTCTGCATCTCTACTGGAATAAATATTATAGGATAATCTCTTGTTACTATTGTCTGAACTGTGTCGTGATGATTGTTGTCATTTTATGAGTTTTGATATTAGATGTCTGGGGCTTGAAGTTCAATGTAAGTAAATGAATTTTAAAAGAATTATTGATCACATTTCAACAAGATGCATCTCTTTGGAACTTTCTATATCATCTTTTTTTTGTGTGCAAAATGTTTTATTTTTTTTCCTCCACCAACAAATACATGTATGTAACAACATTTATACCTTCAATAAAAAATAAGAATACATCCATTCAATTATGCATTAACCTTCGGTATATATCATTTAACCATTGCTACCTCCTTTTTTGTCTAATTTCGCCATCTGGATACCAAAATCATCTTCCAAATAAATTAACCGCTTTTATTCCCTTCTACAACCACTATTAACTCTTTTCGCTATAACTTCCCTAATCTGTGCCGTAGTGCTTCTTAAACATCTTTGTCTTCTTATTCATCGTTCCACCTTTTTTCCTTACTCCCTAATTTCCAGATGACTAACAAAAAAACCCCTTATCCTTTCTTTTTGTTCTATTTAAAAACAGTTTCAAATAAAAAAGGAATAAAAATATTCAAATTCAAATTCTAAAATTATACATATTCAATAATTTCATTCATTTCAAATCATAGTTTATCTTCCCACAGAGGTACAGTTACATATTCACAAATTTTAACAAGTCTAGTTCAAATATAAATACTTTCCATTTTATGAGTTTTGATATTAGATGTCTGGGGCTTGGAGTTCAACGTAAGTAAATGAATTTTAAAAGAACTATTGATCACATTTCAACAATATGCATCTCTTTGGAACTTTCTATGTCATCTATGGTACCTTGTGTACGATGGCTTCTGCAGGATCTTTTCTTGATTGCTCGTGTCGCAGAGGGAGGGTCATAGCAAAGCCAAAATCAGTTATGACGCAAGTCCTGTCTTCCCGCACCAGCACATTCTGGCTACTGAGGTCACGATGGGCCAGCCCAGGTTTATGCAGGCCTGACATCATGGGGGAAAACCAACAAGTTTCAACAAAGTCGTCATCTTAACCACAAATGACCTTATTAAACCATGAACAGGACAGTTAGAGTGGACAAAGGAAGACTGGATTCACACACCACACCATTGTTTGTTTATACCAGTGGTGGGTTCCTACCAGTGCGGTCCACTCTATAGCACCGGTAGCAGCCCGTTAGTGATGTCACAGTACCGGTGCGGTCGGTTGCCGGTGCCTGGGCGCCATTTTTTAAAAAAAATGTTTTTACATTTTTTTTAAAAAATTCTTCTGCGCATGCCCAGAAGCCAAGCTTCTGGCACTGCACATGCACTGACTTCCTACCCCACAGTGAGTCCAAGCAGGGGAGGATGGCTGAGGGAGCGCATGAGATGCTGAAAGAACGGGTGGCAGGAGCTATCTCCATTCCCCTCCCTTCAGCAGTCCGAGAAGCCACGAACGCATGGTGATGATCCTAGGCATTTTCGCACATTTGAGGCTTCTCGAGCTGCTGAGGGGAGGGGGAATGTGCGGCAGGACCTATCTCAGTTCCCCTCCCTTCAGCAGTCCGAGAAGCCACGCCCACCCAGTCACATGGCTGGCAAGCCACACCCACAAAATAAGCCACACCCACAGAGTGGTAGTAAAAAAAAATAGGAACCCACCCCTGGGTTATACATGGCTTATTGAATCATGAGAAGAAACTGCATGGTAAGGAAAGTTTGGTTAAAGTCCATAATGCCCTAGTATCACTTAGTAAGTAAAAATCTCATAAACCAGATTATGACATAGTGTCATATGTCAGGTGAACCAAGCTAAAAGGAGCCTAGATAGGTTAACTGAAGAATAGATATTCTCCATTCATAAGGTTCAAGCCCAGATATTTCCAGTTAAAAGACATCAGGCAGAATATTCTCTTTCTGCTTTGAACCCCAGAGAGCTGCTGGCAGACAGATAGCAGCCAGCGTGGCAGGTCTTTGGCGCTATAAATATCACTGAATCTCAATTCCTATTAACTCTGATTGTTCGCTC
This sequence comes from Diadophis punctatus similis, assembly GCA_023053685.1. NCBI lineage: Eukaryota > Metazoa > Chordata > Lepidosauria > Squamata > Dipsadidae > Diadophis > Diadophis punctatus. Next base: position 945,304 of record JALIGW010000049.1, read on the forward strand.
TGGTAGTGATAGAACATCTGCACGATACCAAAGTAGTAAATTTTGACTAGGCTCAATAAAAAGTACAAAAGAGCTATTCTGCTGTCTAATCATGGTACTACATCTTCACAGTCACTGAAACTGATGTGCCAGGCAAGTTCACAACTGACATTAACATTAGCTCTGGCGTTATTTTATTTTAAATATTGGTGGACTGCCGTTCATGTTATTTATGAAACCTGCCACTTCAAAATGCAATGAGGGTCACTAAAGAAAGTCAGGAAAGATCTCTGGATGCAATGCCAAAATGGATTTCACTCATGTCTGGCTGTAGAGCAGCACAATTTAAAAAAAAAAAACATCGAGAACCAAATAGATTTGACTGTGGCTTTCACCCCGACTTCTGAATCACATCTCTTGGATAACTGTTAGATTCCTCCCCTTATGCAAGAAGAAAACACATTTTCCCATTTAAACTTTTCCCAGGTTAATTTAAAAGTAGAGGAGGCTCTATGTAGAGTATAAATATCATGGTTAAAATGCAGGTTATTATTCAGAGAAACACCTATGACAAAGCCTCTCCCTCTCTTACAGTTCAGGTAGTCCTCAAATTACAATAGTTTATTTAGTGAGCGTCAGAAGTTACAACAGCACTGAAAAAAGTGGCTTATGCTGCAACAGTCATAAGTGTGAAAAACAGTTACCGTATTTTTCGGAGTATAAGATGCACCTTTTTACCCCCCAAAAGAGGGTGAAAACTTGGATGCGTCTTATACACCGAATGTAGCCCCACCCACCCAGCCACCCCCACCCTTTGGCCTCTGTCTTCCAGCAATTTACCTGTTTGCAGCAAAGAGGGAAGAGCCTGTAAAGCAAAGCAAGTCACTAGCACTTCCCAACCTACAGCTGACTTGCCACGTGCTAAAATGAAACTGCAACTGCAAAGAGGCAAATAGCTGGGAGAGACACGCAGATTTTTATTTTCTGCTGAACTGGATGCAAAGGGGTAAGTGAATAACTATAAATGTCTGTAGAATGTTCAAATTATTAGACTTATTTTTTAAAGACTGCTTTATTATTGTTCTAGAGCCAGGGGCAATTTTAAGACTTGTGGACTTCAACTCCCAGAATTCCACAGCCAGCTTTGTTAGTTTTGCTGGCTGTGGAATTCTGGGAGTTGAAGTCCACAAGTCTTAAAGTTGCCAAGGTTGGAGATCCCTGTAAATCTAGACAACTTAACAAAATAAAGAAGCTTTTAAAAATAAATGCTTGCTCTGAAGAGGCCCAGTGCTATTGTATCTTCTTTTAAATAATAGAGAATAATGTATACTTCCAGAAATTTTAATTAATTTTAACAGCTCTGTACAAGTATAGTATGAAATGTAACAGTGTCCTGTTTAGTATTAGAGTTTAGTTACCTTGGAGTAGATCTATTTAAATAATTGGGAAGAGTTAGTGTGACTACATTTAAGAAAACTTTCTGGCATAATGTACATTTCTCCAATTCTTTGCTATTTCTATGGGTCAGGTACACATGCACAGAAATATACAGCAAACAGTGTATATCTGTGCTGTTTGCTGTTTGGCAAATTGCTTGGAGGCAGAGGTCTTTTTTCCTTGTTTTCCTCCCCCAAAACTAAGGTGCGCCTTATACTTTGGTGCGTCTTATACTCCGAAAAATACGGTACATACCTTTGTAACTTCGAACAGTCACTAAATGAATTGTTGCAAGTCGAAGACTACCTGTGGATGATATCCAGCCAGCTACATCCCCTGATAGTGCCTCAGGAGTCACAAGTGGTCCATCAGGAAGTCTTCAGGACAAAAATCATCCGGTGGCTTCCTGCTGAATATTCTGGCTGCCTACCTTCCTTCCGTTTCTCCTCATGTAAGAAAGCAAGGCCACTGGCAAGGGATGATCCGAGCCGGATGCTGATATCCCAGGGACAAATGTGATGGCTGAGGAAGTTCCGTAGGGATCCCTTGGAAGAAAATGCAACTGATACAGATTAACAGAGTTGGAAGGGACCTTGCAGGTCATCTAGTTCAACCCCCTGCCCAAGCAGGAGACCCTTACATCTGCCTCTACCTAGGATTGAACTCACAACCTCCTGATTGTGAGGCAAGAGCTCCACCTCTAGGCCACAGCAGCTAAACTGATTCAGTTTAGGCCCAAACACAAGATGGTTGACATCAGCATTCAACTTCTCATGATTATGGTGAAGGATGTGTCTGGATTAAGCAAACTGACAGAATAAGTTTGGATAATAGGCTCCTCCGATGCCCAGCTATAGTGTTTTTCCATCCTTTTTTATTGTAGTGTTATAAATCTTGATAGGTTGTATTTTTTTCACTGCAGACTTCAGTGCAGTAATATTTATTTATTTATTTATTTATTTATTTATTTATTTATTTATTTATTTATTTATTTATTTATTTATTTATTTATTTATTTATTTATTTATTTATTTATTTATTTATTTATTTATTTATTTATGAGACTTATATACCGCCTCATAGTGCAAGTACTCTCTAAGCAGTTTACACCAGTAAGCAATGTATATATTCACATTGCCCCCAACAATCTGGGTCCTCATTTTACTTACCTCGGAAGGATGGAAGGCTGAGTCAACCCTGAGCCAGTGAGATTTGAACAGCTGAACTGCTGATCACAGACAGCTAAAGTAGCCTGCAGTACTGCACTCTAACCGCTGCGCCACCATGTACTATGATTAACATGTATAAACCTACAGGTAGTCCTTGACTTACAACAGCATTTAGTGTCTATTCAAAATTACAACAGCACTGAAAAAAGTGTCTTATGACCGTTTTTCACACTTACGACCATTGCAAATTCCTCGTGGTCATGTGATCAAAATTTGGACGCTTGGCAACTGGCTCGTATTTATGACAGTTGCAGTGTCCCAGGGTCATGTGATCCCCTTTTGTGACCTTCCGACAAGCAAAGGCAATAAGAGGAGCCAGAGTCACTTAACAACCGTGTTACTAACTGAACAACTGCAGTTATTCACTTAACAATTGTGTCAAGAAAGATCGTAAAACAAATGCTTCACTTAGCAAATGTTGGGCTCAGCTGTGGTCGTAAGTTGAGGACTACCTGTACTATTATCTAGAAAGCTTAAAAGTATTGAGAAAAGTAAAAATTCTATCACTATTAATTGTAGTTGAAAATATCAATATTATAGACATAGGTTTATATGGCTCTTCATCCAAAGTTAAGTACTGGTTGTTAAATAGGATTATTTATTATTTTATTATTTATATTATTTATATTATTTATTTATTATTTATGGGACGTGGTGGCTCAGTGGCTAAGACGCTGAGCTTGTCGACAGAAAGGTCGGCAGTTCAGCGGTTTGAATCCCTACAGCCACGTAACTGGGTGAGCTCCCATTACTTGTCCCAGCTTCTGCTAACCTAGCAGTTCGAAAGCACGTAAAAATGCAAGTAGAAAAATAGGGACCACCTTTGGTGGGACGGTAATGCGTTCCATGGGCCTTTGGCATTTAGTCATGCTGGCCACGTGACTTCGGACAGCACTGGCTCTTAGGCTTTGAAACGGAGATGAGCACCGCCCTCTAGAGTCAGGAACGACTAGCACATATGTGCAAGGGGAACCTTTACTTTATTTATTTATGTTCAAATTATGGCTTTGAAGAAGGAATGGGAATGGAAGAGAAGCTACTGGATTGTAGGGAAAGGAACTGCAAACCATGACCATCTGTTTCTGATTGGGCAATGAGAGGATGGCTCAAATTCTTGTATTTTATTTGCTTATTAAATGTGCTATTGTAATACAAGTAGTCCTCAACCTACAACAGTTCATTTAGTGACCATTCAAAGTTACAACGGCACTGAAAAAAGTGACTTCTGACCATTCTTCACACTTATGACCGTAGCATCATCCCCATTTTCACGTGATTTACATTTGGATGCTTGACAACTAGTTCATAGTTATGACGGTTGCAGTGTTCCCGGGTCATGTGATCATTTTTTGCGACCTTCTGACAAGCAAAGTCAATAGGGAAGCCAGATTCACTTCAAAAACCATGTTACCAATTTAACAACTGCAGTGATTCGCTTAACAAATGTGGCAAGACAAGTCGTAAAATGGGGCAAAACTCACCAAATTTAACACTTAGCAGCATAAATTCTGGACTCAATTGTGGTCATAAGTCGAGGACTACCTGTATTATACTGCTGCCTACTGAAGTTAGTTTAGCAATTAACAATTCCTTTTCATCCCCATCCCCGCACTCTACTATATGACGTTTTAATTTAGAAATAGAGCTGAAAACATATCCTATTTCCTAATACTTGTACCATTACATATATATTCAATCATGTTTTACTGTTTATACTTTGCTTATAATCATATATGCTTGACAAATAAATAAACTAAACTAAACTAAACTTCAACAAAACCTTAAGATGTAGAATGTACTCTTTATCAAAACAAACAAACAAACCAGCCTGTTATCTGAGAATCCAGAAAATTTGAATTTACTCCTAGAAATTCCACATCTATAACATCCATGGCAAAAAAATAATTTAAACATCTATTCCTCATGGCGATGTGATTATAATGATATTAATACCTATGTACCTTGGCATACACTGGTGAAAGTTGTCGTGCATAATATTTATTTATTTGTTTGTTTGTTTGTTTGTTTAATGCTTTCAATGTATCTCCTCTGAAGAGAATATATATTCTTTTTTCCCTTTTATTTTATTTTTTAAAAATATCTTTATTACATTTTTCTCTTTCTGCATGTCACAGTAATTTCTTATTTATATCCCGCTTTTATTATTTTTACAAATTGTGTAAGGCAGTGAACATATCCAACACACCCTCCTATTTTCCCCACAACAACAATCCTGTGAAGTGGGTTGAATTGAGAAAGAGTGACTGGTCCAAAATCACCCAGCTGGCTTTCAGGGCTAAGGCAGAACTAGAACTCCCAGTCTCCCTAACCTGGTGCCTTATCCAAACTAGCTCCCTGCACGTAGACACATACAAGATCACTTTTATGTTTTAACACCTAATTCCAATCACTTTCACCCATTCTTGCCCGTGGCTCTTACCAATGGGTACAGGGTCAATACCAGGAGACCACATTGTTCTTCGCTTGGTCCCCCATATCCAGCAGTCACAAGTCGTACCACATTTTCGTGGTTCATCAACGGGAGGTTGTACACGGCCCACTCAGATGCAAATTGTTGGTGGCACAAAGGAGGGAAGGCCTTGATGGCCACAGGTTGCTGGCCGAAGGTTCCTTGCCACACTTTAGAAAGCTGCCCTTCGTGGAGAAGCTATTCCAAAAAGAATTAGGGGAAAGGATTAGTTAAATTCCTATCAATGCTTTAAGTAGGAGATTGTTGTTTTTCAACTGTACCAAGAAATTGCAAACTCTTTCCACACTGATCTTATTTTCTGTCCCTTATGATGTTCACTCTGCTGGTTGGGGAATTCTGGGAGTTGAAGTTCACAGCTTTGAAAGTTGCCAAGCTTGGACACACCTGTTATAGATAAAGCTAGCTTCCAGCTGATACAGGTAGTCCTTGACTTACAACAGTTCATTTAGTGACTGCTCGACGTTACCACAGCACTGAAAAAAGTGACTTTTTTCACATTTCACAAAAGTCCATTTTTCACATTTGCAACCATCAATGCAATAATGTGATCAAAATTCATATGCTTGGCAGCTGACTCATATTAACGATGGTTGCAGTGTTCTGGGGCCATGTGATCCCCTTTTGCAATCTTACGACAAGCAAAGTCAATGAAGAAGCCAGGTTCATTTAACAACCGTGTTACTAATTTAACAACTGCAGTGATTCACTTAATAACTATAAAAAAGGTTGTAAAATAGGGCAAAACTCACTTAACAACTGTCACTTAGCAACATAAATGTTGGGCTCAATTGTGGTCATAAATCAAGGACTACCTGTACTGGCAAGTACCTCACTGGTCAGTAGCACATGTGTTTACAGATTTATATTTTGGTCCCGGATTACTTCTGTAGGATCATCAGGTTGCCAAACTGAAGAACCTCCTTATTTGGAATTGCAGGCATGTAAACGAAACCTCTGGCCCAGGGGCGGGTTCCTAACTTTTTTACTACCACTCTGTGGGCGTGGCTTATTTTGTGGGTGTGGCTTGCCAGCCATGTGACCCGGTGGGCACGGCTTGCTGGCCATGTGACCGGGTGGGCGTGGCTTCTCGGACTGCTGAAGAGAGGGGAACTGAGATAGGTCCTGCTGCCCATTCCCCCTCCCCTCAGCAGCTCGAAAAGCCTCAAACTTGCAAAAATGCCTAGGATCATCACCGCGCGTTCGTGGCTTCTTGGACTGCTGAAGGGAGGGGAATGGAGATAGCTCCTGCTGCCCGTTCTTTCAGCGTCTCACGCGCTCCCTCAGCCATCCTCCCCTGCTTGGACTCACTGTGGGGTAGGAAGGCAGCACATGCGCAGTGCCGGAAGCTCAGCTTCTGGGCATGCGCAGAAGAAAATTTTAAAAAATTAAAAAAAAAATTTTTTTAAAATGGTGGTGGCTAGGCACCGGCAACCGATCGCACCGGTACTGTGACGTCACCAGCGGGCCGCTACTGGTGCTATAGAGTGGACCGCACCGGTAGGAACCCACCACTGCTCTGGCCACACCCTAACAACTGCTGTCTTGGCATTGCCATTAAGATTGAGGTAGGGGGGGAAACAAATTATGGTAGGACTACCACATCTGGCCTGCAGAGTTCCAAGTGACCTCTAGATGACAGCAGAGAGATACCAAAATTCCAATGTTTGCCATATAGGGGTCATCTGTTTTTTTTGCAGTGGGTTTGGTAGGGCTAGTGGTGGTGACTCCTAGTAGCTTGGCTCCTCCCCAGATTGAATCATACCTGAATGAATTGGAGATCTGGAATCTCTAGCCTGGGCAGTTTTTTCTCATCCTTTAGTTCTGAGCCTGTCGTTACCTTGTTGAGTTCTCCAGTTTCTTTTGGTCTTAGTAGCACTGCATGAACTTTCCGATGCCTTAGAACTAAAAGGTCAAATAAAGACATTTCCTCCTCAATGACATACTCTATATTTTTTCCCAATGTTACATCCTCCCTAAATTAGGCAAATGGTAATCTATTTGAGAGAAAAAAATTGTTTGCTATTCAAGGGAAAAGTAAAAGTACAGGGCAGAGAAGCTGTATCATTTGACCATTATAAGAAGCTTCCTTATATTTCAACTAGAAAAACCCATTGAACAACTCAACAGTTTGCTAGTCATTCAGATTTTTGCGGTCCAGTTTTTAGCCCTGTTTTATATTGAATCGGATCACTGAACCATTTAGCTCAGTGGTGTCAGCACTGATTGGCAAAGGTTTTCCAACATTTTCATCCGGTTTTGTTTTCAACTTTACTTGAAAAACTTGCTGAAACTTGAATCAGGGACCTTCTGCATGCCCAACAGCAGGTCCATGACTAAATCGCAGGGGTGAAATTCAAAGTTTTTCCCTACAGATTCTGTGGGTGTGGCTTGGTGGGGGGTGTCATGTGACTGAGTGGGCATGGCCAACTTGACGTCACTCACGGCAAGGTGGGGGGCCACCACTCCACCAAGCCACGCCCACCAAGCCATGCCCACAGAACCAACAGAAAAGTTCAGCCAAGTCTTCTTCCATTCAACCTGGCTGCTTCTCGCCTCCTTCATGTTTGCTCTGTGTGTATGAGCCCGAGAAGGAGGAGAAAAGCAGCCACGTTGCGGCGGCAGAGAGAAGCTGAACTTTTCTTCCTCCCTTCACAGCGGAGCTGCTCAGAAGGCAGCTCCTGTGGCCGCCTGTCCCTTTATGGTCCCTTCTCCCCTCACGTCAAAGTACCTTAAATACTGCGGACAGCGGTGGTCGTTTTCGGCTGCCTTCTGAGCAGCTCCGCTGTGACGCGGTCCCTCCGGCTGCTGCCATTCTCCTGGCCGGGTCCGGCTGCAAGCTGCACCGGCAGGCAATGGCGCCTGCGCGGCCAGTGCAAACAGGGTGGCAACGGCGGTGATGGTCACGGGACTGTCCCATGACCATCGCCACCATTGCCGCCCTGTTCGCGCCGGCTGAGCATGCGCATCCCATTGCCTGCCGGTGCAGCTCGCAGCCGGACCCAGCCAGGAGAATGGCAGCAGCCGAAGAGACCGCTTCACAGCAGAACTGCTCAGAAGGCAGCTGAAAATGACTGCCAGCCTTACCGTGGCTACCAGCCTTACCGTGACCCCACCACCACCAAGGCGCGAAGGTAAGTGAGCGAGGCACAGGGTGAGCAGGCGGTGAGCGGGCGGTAGCTCTGGGGCAAGGCCAGAGCCAGGGAATTGCGCATTCCCCAACCCAGTTGTGGCAGGTGGCAAGCGGGTGGCGGGGTGAGTGGCCGGAAGGGGCGAGCGAGTGGCTGGAAAGGTCGAGCGGCCAGAAGGGGTGAGCGGCGACCGGGAGACTGGGCAGGCAGGTATGGGTGGGCAGGTGTGGGCGGGGCCAACCAGGGGTGGGTTTTACCGGTTCGGTGTACCAATTCAAATCGTCCCTACCAGTTCAACCGAACCGGTCCGAACCGGTCAAATTTCACCGCTGACTAAATGCAAATTTAAACTATACAGGTAGTCCTTGACTTATAACATTTCATTTAGTGACTGCTCAAAGTTACAAAGGCACTAAAAAAGTGACTTATGACCATTTTTCACAGTTACGACCTTTGCAGCCTCCCCATGATCACCTGATCAAAATTCAGATACTTTGCAACCGGTTCATATTTATGACAGTTTTCAGTGTACTGGGGGTCATGTGATCAGGCTTTGCAACCTTCGGACAAGCAAAGTCAATGGGGAATCCAGATTCATTTAACAATCATGTTAGTAACTTAACAAATGCACTGATTCACTTAACAACTGTGGCATGAAAAGTTGTAAAAAATAGGGCAAAACTCACTTAACAAATGCTTCATTTAGCAACAAATTTTGGCCTCAATTGTGATCATAACTCAAGGACTATCTGTATGCACAAAACTATGGCTCCCATGTGGTCCTGGGTTCTGCTTTAAAAAAAGTACATTTTCTTGCAAACAATCATGTGTATATTCATGATAATGTAGGTTATAATTATAAGGTCCTAGTATAGGACAACCTGAAAACAAGGTTGCAGTTATGTGGACATATTTGGGGATCAGATTCTGATGGATCCTGGAGCAAAATTCTATGTGTTGGCTACCTTTCTTATCACTGCCACCTTGCTCATTTGCCTGCTTCTTTCCTTTAGAGCAAGGGTGTCAAACGCAAGGCCTGCGGTCCACATCCAGTCCACAGAGTGCTTAGATCTGGCCTGTGAGGCTGCTCTGGAAACAGTGAAAGACCGCGGTGCCTCTGCCTGTGAAAACGGAGCTCGGGAGTGTTGCGTGCGTCCCTCCCGAGCTCTGTTTTTGCTGGCAGAGGGTTGCAGGAGGCCGTCACAGCCAGAAACAGAGCTCGGGAGCCTGTTTTCGGTGATAGAGCGCTCGGGCCAACACAGGTGCCTCTGACACGAGTGATGTCAAACTGGCCACACCCACCCCGGCCGTGTCCACCCCACCCCCTAAAGTCAAACACAACCCTAATGCGGCCCTCAATGAAATGGAGTTTGACATCCCTGCTTTAGAGCCACCATACTTCATCACTACCAAAAAAGCAAGGGCAAAGCCAAGTGGAATCTTTTGTCTGAATCTTATACAGGTAATCCTCAACTTACAACAGTTCATTTAGTGACCGTTTGAAGTTACAACATCAGTGAAAAAAGTGACTTACGGTCACTTTTAAAAGTTTTTCACACTTGCAATCGTTGTACCATCCTGGTGGTCACATGACCAAAATCCGGAAGCTTGGCAACTAAATCATATTCATATTCTGGGATGATGTGATCCCCTTTTTCCAACCTTCTGACAAACAAAGTCAATGGGGAAGCCAGATTCACTTAACAACCGGGTTACTAACTTAACAGCTGCAGTGATTCACTTAACAATGGTGACAAGAAATGTCGTAAAACGGGGCAAAATTCATTTAACAACTCTCTCACTTAGCAGCATAAATTTCGAGCTCAGCTGTGGTTGTAAGGCGAGGACTACCTGTAAAAGTGCTGACCAGTGGCCAGGAGGAAAGGAGAGGCACTTAGCGGTGGGTTCTTTGGTTTTTCTAGTGTGCCCCCAAATTTCACTCTGTGAGTCTGCTCAATATTTATATCTTTTCCATATAATGGAAATACGTCATCTAAACACGTTGCTACCGTATTTTTCAGAGGTGTCTCAGACATTAAGGGAGCTTCACTTTCCCTATCTCAAATTCAGGGCTTTTGTGCAGCCAACTCTTTTTTTAAAAAAATACTCTCCTTGAAATTGCCATACCTGGAAATGCCAAGAAACATAGGAGGATCAGTAGGCAGGTTACTGTGATCCAGGCAATCCTGGCGGGACTAGGCAAGGACTCAGCTGCCGAGATAAAACAAGAGAGCACAGATGTCATGTTATAATGGGAGGAAAGGGAGGAGAGCACTTCAAAGTTTCGGAGAAGGCAGAGCAGTCTCTTTCAACCTATTTGCCATGTAATGGCTGTATATATTGCTAAGCATCTTGGCTCAAGGTCTCGGGCCCTCCTCCACATCTCCAGGTGCCTATAGACCTCTGCATGTCCATCTCCAATCTCTCTGCCCATCCTCGGTATCGGCTTCTTGCCCTCCTCCTCTCCTAGCCCTTTCCTCTGAAGTTTTAATTAAAATTAAAGCAGGGGAAAGGACATTTCCCTCCCTATAAGGAGCAGCCCATTCCTTCTCATCTCTGCAGCCAACATTCCTATGTCCTCCCCATAGGTTTTGAAGGTTTGAAGGCCATATTATGGCATTACAACACTACAGCAGAAGGCCGTGCGTATGGGAGTGTGTGTTTGTGTATAAGCATTCGAGAGATGGTAAAACAGCAGAGCGGGGAGTATATTTTTCTAAAAGGGGAAATGGTAATTATAAGGACTTTCATTAGAAGAATCTAGTTCTCTCTTTTTTTTCTTCTTGAAATGTGCTCAGCCACCAAGGAAGTGAATGCAAATGACAGACAACTCTTAGGTTGCCCAATGCTGAAGTGAGATATTTATTAAGGAGTTATTGTGCTGTTAAGCACATACACAGCGAAATGTGTTGTAGTAATGGTGTTGCAGTTTGATATGAATGCTATTCAGTCAATAAACAGAATATCTTTAGTATGTACAAAATAGTTTTACTTGAATAGTAGCAAAGTTAAATAGGAAGTCAAGTCATACACAGTTATTCAGTCAATGCGAAGTTTCTTCTTCTTGCCTATCTTTGTTTTAACTCACAAACAAAGATTACAGCTATCTTTTCACAGCAATTCCACACAGCCATAAAGTAATCTACTCATCAGTAAAGCAGCAGAGAGTTTCAATCCGGAATACACCGTCAAACACCACTCACCACACTAAACCACCAACCACATTGAGCATGCTCTCTTGCTTACTTATATAGTAATCATCCACAATGCATTTAAAGCAATATATACATAACAATGATTTGTGGCTTAATCATATATTAACACACCCAATCGTTTGAACAGGGTTCTAACAAGATTAATATTTCTTTTCTTGTAGGATTTGATGAAAAGCCCTAAAGAAGGCTGGAATAAGGAGAAAGTCCAAGGTGGAACTCCATTTTAATCGTTGTTCTACTTAATAATTTTTGAATCCGGGGATAATTTAAATAGCAGGGTGGGGATATGTCAAGGATGGTTGGAGATTGGTATCAGCAGAAGACAAGCAGCTTCGAAAGCACGGGGCTGATGGGGATTGGGGGAAAGAATAGAATAGAATTGAATTCTTTATTGGCCAAGTGTGATTGGACACCCAAGGAATTTGTCTTTGGTGTATATGCTCTCAGTGTACATAAGGAGAATAAAATAAAATACATTCATCAAGAATAAAAAGATACAACACTTAGTGATAGTTAAGGTTACTAATAAGCTATCAAATCCTACTAGGAAACTAATAAACACAATATAAATAGAAAGATACAAGCAACATGGTTATAGTAATAAGTGGGAAGAGATAGATACTAGTAAGGAAGAGAAGAATAATAGTAATACAGTCTTAGTAAATTATTTGACAGTGTCGTGGGAATTAGTTGTTAAGCAGAGTGATGGCATTTGGGGAAAAACTGTCTTTGTGTCTAGTTGTTCTGATGTGCAGTGCCCTATAGCGATGTTTTGAGGGTAGAAGTTCAAACAATTTGTGTCCAGGATGTGAGGGGTCTATAGATATTTTCACAGCCCAGAAGAAAAGAGTGAAAATGTTCCTCAAGAGGTTAGGAGGGGCTACTTCCCTCGCTCTCTCGCTCTCTCTCTCTCTCTCTCTCTCTCTCTCTCTCTCTCTCTCTCTCTCTCTCTCTCTCTCTCTCTCTCTCTCTATCTTTGGATTGGGTTCTGTGTCAAATTAAAAACTGCAAGAAATATTACCTCAAATAAAGGAAGGTTCTTTAATTCACAAGACAAGATAGAAAGGAGGGAGACCGGGGGATGTCATAGAATCTCTGATAAGTTGGCTTTGAGAAGTTACAGAATGGAATTCTTAGGTTGCCAGATCACGATAGCCATCTTTTTAATATACAGACTTCCCAATCTCTTCTATGAAATTTAACCCCTTCAATGTCATCCCAAGTGAAAAGCCTAAATGTAGTGGTATCCAATCTGATGTCCTCTAGAACTGTAGGAACTCCAACTTCCTGAATTCCCAGTCAGCATAACCCGCGGAGAGCAGCAAATTGGAGAAAGCTGCATTAATATTTATGAATGAATTTACTCCCGTTCATATTAATCCCTTCTCCCTCTTTCTTGCCTCAAAAATCCCTACCATATATTAAGAAATGCCTTATTGCGTGTCTGGAAAAAGTACCAATGTAAATTAAATGATAAATTACCTTTATGGACAGTACCCAGACACGCGATAGAAAACATAAATTTGGAACAAAAATTAGATAAGATTACATATAAAGAACTTCTTTTTGAAGATGGAATTTCATTTCAATTAAAACCGTTTGAGAAATTAAGAGAGGAAGGAATAACTAGAACATGGTTTCAATACAGACAACTACAGGCTAGATGGAGAGATGATCGAAAAACTGATATTTTGAAAAATGAGGATAATTTGATTGTACAAATAAAAGATAAGGGCCCAATCAATGCATATAAAAAGACTGTATAATATTTTATTGGAATTAGATTCAGAATCAGAACTAATTAAGGATTGTATGATAAAATGGGCTCAAAATATGGGAGAACCTATAATGATGGATACATGGGAAAAGATATGGGTCAGAAATGTTAAATTTACACAGGCTCAAAATTTAAGAGAAATTTTTTATAAAATGTTTTACAGATGGCACCTAGACTTAAAAAAACTAGCTTGTATGTACCCAAATTTACAGCCTAAATGTTGGAGATGTGAATGTGAGGATGCTACATATTTTCATATATGGTGGACCTGTAAAAAAATTAAGGCTTTTGGGATAAAAATTTGGTGGATTATACAAAATATTTTAAAGAAAAAGATTAAGTTCACACCACAGGTTTTTTTGCTGGGAATAATTACGGATTGTTCTGTTATAGAGACTAAGTTGGTTTTGAATTTTATAACTGCTGCCAGGTTATTGGTGGCACAATACTGGAAGAAGGAAGATATACCTACAATTGAAGAATGGACAGCGAAAGTGACACATCTGGCTGAAATGGCCAAGATTTCATCTTATCTTAAGGACCACTCAAACGAAAGATATATATTGGAATGGAGTAGGTGGACTGAATATATTCAGAAAAAGTATCAGATTAAGATAACCCAAATAGTTTATTAATGTTAGTTGTTTGAGGAATTTTAGATTATACTTTCATGTCTTTGGAGCAACAAAGAATTAAGAATGGAAAAGATATTTTTGAACTAATAATTTGTTTTAGTATTCTGTAGTTTTATACTTTTCGTTTTGAAATTATACCTTGTGTTCTTTCTGGGAAGTCCGGGGTGGGGGGTGGGGAGGAGGGTGAGTAGGGTGGGAAAAGGTGGAGGGTGGAAAGGGGGGGGAGAAAAGATAAAAATGTATGTACTTTGTACTTTTAAAACTTTTTAATAAAAAAAAATCCCTACCATCCTATAAATAGGATTAAATGAACTATTCCAGATATCTTTAGTTTTGCAAATGAACAGTTTTGTTGGTAGGTTTTCTCTTATCTCAAGAGGATCATCATTCTCTATGTATCCTTCAAAGAGGAAACAAATATCCAAACTTTCTAGCTTCACAATGGAAAAATGACCATTTCTTTCCATGCAACCAAAATGATTACTTTTAGCAAAGGGATTGGATTATTATCTGGGCACTTTGGAATATTGCATTCGAGCAAAAGCTTCATCTGAAAAGCACTCTAAATTTGAATAAATTTGAATATTCCCCAAGAGAATAATCTAGAGAAGGAACAAAGCAAGAGTTAAATCCAAGGATCCCATTAGGAATCTGATATGAAGCAAAGAGCCTTTATGATGAAATTCAGGCGCATAAAATTATATTTGTTGCCACAAGAGAGGAAGGTGATTTTTCTGCCTCAGCTGCTAAAATCATAGTTGGACTTTGCATTTTACAACAGTCCTTGATTTACAACAGTTCATTTAGTGACCCTTCAAAGTTACAACAGCACCTGAAAAAGTGACTTATGACTGGTTTTCATATTTAGCCATTGCAGTATCCCCATGGTCACATTATCAAAATTCAGATGCTTGGCAACTGACTCACATTTACGACGGTTGCAGTGTTCCGGGGTCATGTGATTACCTTTTGTGACCTTCTGACAAGCAAAATCAATGGGGAAGCCAGATTCATTTAACAGCCATGTTACTAACTTAACAACTGTAGCGATACACTTAACAACTGTGACAAGAAAAGGTCGTAAAATGGGCAAAATTCACTTAACAACTGTCTCACTTAGCAACAGAAATTTTGGGCTCAATTGTGGTCATAAGGCGAGGACAACTGTATATGGGAAAAATAAGAACATATACTGGTCAGCATATTCACATGCTTTTAAACTAATTTAGTTAACCTATTTGTATCCTCCTTTTTCAACTTGAGACAGCATTAAAACTGTTGCACTCTTGAAGTCAAAATTCGCTGTCATTTTTCACCCTTTACATTTTTAGCTGTAAGTTAAGAAATTAGAAATAACCTGCATCCTTGGAAGCAAAAAAAGGTTTCCCCGGATGAAATGGTGATTAGTAAGATTTTAGAATGTGCTGAAATGGATAGGATGACGATGGAATTAAAAGAAAAAGAGGAATTGGACTATTGTAGAATTTGGAATAGATTTTACAATTGGCTAGAAATTAGGAATCAAAGTAAGAAACAGAAAAAAAACTAAAACCTGAATGATAAAATATTCATGTATATATGAAACTATAGGTTAAATTACTAATGGCAAAAAACATGTACCAACTTAAATGGTGAAGTAGGAAAGTAGTATATATATTTTGACACAAAATACTGTAAAATATATTGTATAGTGTTCTTAATGTCTATATTTGTACGTATTCTGTATTTGTTCAATTTGATTTTTGTCTTATTATTTTTTACTTTTATTTATTTTTGTTTTGTTTTTTTGTATTTGTATTTTGTATTTGTGTTTTTTAACATTGGAAAATTAATAAAGACTATTTAAAAGAAAGAAAGAAAGAAATAACCTGCATCTTATTATTGTACATGTAAAGTGGACTACGGTGATTTACAGCCGCAGAAACTCAAAATGGCAACATTTGATCCTAGCTTGCCTACTAATAGATACCACCATCTCTTCCATGTCAGCCAAACTGGAAGTCCCAAATTGGCTTAGAACATTTCTTTAAAGGGAGATTTTGTTTGGGAGCAACAATCCTCCTTTTCACCTGAAGCCTCTCCTGAGAGCAGCCAGGCAGCTCCCCCTCTTTTGGTATGCAGTTATCAGCCTGACTCAGAGATCTGGCGTGGGCTTTCTCTCTCGGCATCCTCAAGGTCTCTTCTGAGTTAAGTGCTCTTCTCAAACAAAGGCAACTCTCCTCCCTCCCCTCCCACCACCTATCCAGCTCTGCATCTCTTGGTGAGCTTGCAGGAAGGGGGGGGGGAATCAAAGACACTCAACATTTGCAGGGCAAGGAGAAGAATAGATAAAAATAGGAAGAAGAAGAAGTTTAACAAGAGTTTAACAGAGTTGGAAGGGACCTTGCAGGTCATCTAGTCCAACCCCCTGCCCAAGCAGGAGGCCCTACATCTGCCTCTACCTAGGATCGAACTCACAACCTCCTGATTGTGAGGCAAGAGCTCCACCTCTAGAAGAAGAAGAAGAAGAAGAAGAAGAAGAAGAAGAAGAAGAAGAAGAAGAAGAAGAAGAAGAAGAAGAAGAAGAAGAAGAAGAAGAAGAAGAAGAAGAAACAACTGTGAAAGAGCATCTGCATAATACATACTAGAGGCAGAGATGGGGGGGGCACGAGGATTCTTCTATCCTTAACTTCCCTGCCACCTTAATTGTTCTGCTGTGACTTCCACTTACGACCCATAAATCTTCCCTCATCCTTCCCCCATCCCGTCCCACTCAGCATTTCCTCCCTGACCTCTGACCTCCAGATTTCTTACCAGGTCTGTTTCCAGGCTTGGCGTAGCTGATGTTCGCATTACACAGATCAGAGCGGCACCTGCAGGACAAGGTGATGGCAGCCGAAGAGCGAAACTCACAAGCTGGGGAATCACAGGCTTCTTTTTCACTTATCCAGCAACCTGAATGGATTTTGGGGTGGGTTGGGGTGGGGGGAGAAGAAGTGAGGAGAGGAGGGAATTCAGGAGGACAAAGTTGGTGAGAGCTTCTCTGCAAAGACTAAATCATGCCCCTGCAAGTTTTGGAAAGGAAAACAGAACAGAACAGAACAGACCCAAAAGGGCTTTTTTTCAAGAGGCAACTGGACTTCCTTTGTTTTCCCTTGAAGACGTTTCGCTTCCCATCCAAGAAGCTTCTTCAGAACTTGGATGAGAAGCCAAATGTCTTCAAAGAAAAATAAAGAAAGTCCAGTTGCCTTTTGGGAAAAAAAGCACCTTTGGGACAACCGTGACCTGGATGACTGAGAATTTCCGTAGACATTTAGAACAGAACAGAATAACAGAGTTGGAGGGGGCCTTGGAGGTCTTCCAATCCAACCCCCTGCTCAAGCAGGAAACCCTATACCAGTGATGGCGAACCTTTTTTTGCTCGGGTGCCAAAAAGGCATGCATGCGTGCAATAGCGCGCGTGCGCATGCCCACACCTATAATGCAATGCCCTCCCCCTGTGCATGCGTGCACAACACCCACCCCCCCGCGCTTCCCACCATGCGCACAGGCCTCACTGAAACCTCCGGACTTCCGGTAGGCCCGTTGGGCCGTTTTTTCGCCATCCACAGGCTCCGGAAGCTTTTCTGAAGCCTGGGGAGGGTGAAAAATGGCCCAAAGGGCCTACCGGAAGTTCATTTCCAAATTTCCGGTAGGCCCGTTGGGCCCGTTTTTCGCCATCCACAGGCTCCGGAGGCTTTCCTGAAGCCTGGGGAGGGCAAAAACTGCCTCCCCCGCCCTCCGGAAGGCTAAAAATCAGCTGGGCAGCATGCAAATGCGTGCTGGAGCTGACATAGGGCAACGATTCGCGTGCCCTCAGATATGGCTCCACGTGCCACCTGTGGCACGCATGCCATAGGTTCACCATCACGGCCCTATACCATTTCGGACAAATGGTTGTCCAACCTCTTCTTAAAAACCTACAATATTGGAGCACTCACCAGAGACAAGCCATTCCATTCCAAAGAAGTGTGGGATTTGACCTGTCTTTTAGCTGAATCCCGATTTTTTTTTCATTTATTCAGCCTCCTAAATTGTGGAAATGTGTTGGTACAGTGTAACGGTATCCACATGCCCGCCACCAAATTGTATTATTCGGTAACTTTTCTATATTCATTGCTGCTTTTTCTTTCATTCACTGTAGTAGCAACAAGCCCTACATTTCTAACATACTGTGTTTTTTGTGCCAAATTAAAGATACAGAAATTTAAATTTTTGTCACCAGCATGCTCAGGACCTCAAGGTAAGACATCTGTTCAAGTCTTACATCTTGAATGAAATATGTACATTGGCACATATTTATTTAGGAAAGGGACTGAAGCAGAGAGGATGGGCTGTGGCCCATCCAGGGGTGCCTTCCTCCCGGTTCGGACCAGTTCGCCTGAACCGGTAGCGACCTGCTGGTGACATCACAATGATGTCACCGAACCAGATCGGTCGGTGCTGGTCCGTGGGCGCCGCCATCTTTTTTTTGAATATTTTTTGAATTTTGAAAAGAGCCGAGGTGGCGCAGTGGTTAAAGTGCAGCACTGCTAGTTCAGCAGTTCAGCTGTTCAAATCTCACCGGCTCAAGGTTGACTCAGCCTTCCATCCTCCTGAGGTGGGTAAAATGAGGACCCAGATTGTTGGGGGCAATATGCTGAACTCTGTAAACCGCTTAGAGAGGGCTGTGAAGCACTATGAAGTGGTATATCAGTCTAAGTGCTATTGCTATTGCTATTTTTTAAAAAATTCCTTCTGAGCATGCGCAGAAGCCGAGTTCCAGCACTGTGCATGCGGTCGCCATCTTTTTTTGGCTTTGTTTTTTATTATTATTATTTTCGGATTTTGCATAATTGTGCATGCGCGTGCAACGTGCGTGCATGCAACGTGCGCGCGCAACCACCAGGCACGCCCATGCGGTGCGGGAGGGAGCGAACCAGCAGCGAGGTAAGTTGGAACCCACCCCCTGGGCCCATCCTTTGTTTTGTTGCAAAAAACATACATAGATGTACTCTTTGACTTACAACCATCCATTTAAATGACCATTCAAAGTTATAATGGCATTGAAAAAAGTGGTCCTTGCACTTATGATTGTTGCAGCATCCTGCTTGCTTAAAATTCGGGGTATTGGCAACTGACATCTATTTAAGACAGTTGCAGCATCCCAGGGTCATGTGATCATCATTTGCATCTTTCCCAGCCAGCTTCCAACAAGCAAAGTCAATGGAGGATGCCAGATTTGCTTAAAGGCTGTGTGAGTCACTTAAGAACTCCAGTGATTTGTTTAACAACCGTGGCAAAATAGGTTGTAAAATCAGGCCTGACTCACTTAAGAACTGCCTTGCTTAGCAATGGAAATTTTGGTCCCAATTGGGTTTGTAAGTTGAGGACTACCTTTACCTACATACATTTGGGAGAGCCAGTTTGGTGTAGTAATTAAGGCAACAAGTTAGAAACCAGGAAACTCTGCATAAAGCCAGCGGGATGACCTTGATCCAATGTCTCTCATCCAGGGGCAGGTTGCTCGCTTACCGATGCCAGTGCGCTGCACGCGCATCTCCAAGTTTCGTGCGCGCGCACCCCCTTGTGCAATTTTGCTTCTGCACATGCGCGGAAGCAAAATCTCGCCAAAATCTCACGAGGGGACGCACACGCGTGAGAGATTTCGGCACAATTTTGCCTCTGCACATGCGCGTAAGCAAAATCTCGCCGAACTCCTGCGCACGCCCGTCCCCTCGCAAGATTTCGGCGCGATTTTGCTTCCGCGCATGTGCACAAGCAAAATCGCCCAAAAATTCTCACAAAAAGATGGCGACATGTGCGACGGAGCAGCGAAGACGGCTTTGGAGCGGTCGTGTGCAAATTGCACAATTGGCCGCTCCCTACCGGAGCTACGCACCGGACAGCTCCGGTAGGAACCCACCACTGCTCTCATCCCTAAGGAAGAAGCAATGGCAAACCAGGCAGTCTCCAGGAGTCAAAAATTGACTCAAAGGCCTATATATACATACATACATGCATGCATGCATGCATGCATGCATGCATGCATACATACATACATACATACACACACACACATACACGCACACACATACACACCACACACATTTATGTGTTAAAATGCCTCTGCAATCATGCCTGACTCTGTGAGTTACAGACTTCCAAAACAGCAATAGGAACAATATATGAACAGCAAAAAAATATAATAACAGCAGAATAAAATAGCCTACCCTACCCCTGGCATTATAATTAGGAGTCTGCCAACCAAGATTGAATAAGTTGCACAAGTTGTGGACAGTCATGTTGTTATTCCCATTTTTTGAATCTCTGGAACATCATCTTTAAAATATAATTAGCATACCGGTAGTGTTCAACTTAACGACCACAATCAAGCCCACAATTTATGTTGCTAAGTGAGACATTTGTTAAATGAGTATTGCCCCATTTGACGACTTTTCTTGTCACATTGGTTAAGTGAATCCCTGCAGTTGTTAAATTAGTAACACGGTTGTTAAGCGAATGTGGCTTCCCCCATTGACTTTGCTTGTCAGAAGGTCGCAAAAGGGGATCACATCATCCCTGGACACTACAACTGTCATGAATGTGAGTCAGTTGTCAAGCATCTAAATGTAAATCACGTGACCATGGGGATGCTGCAATAAGTGTGAAAATGGTCATAAGTCACTTTTTTCAGTGCCACTGTAACTTTGAACAGTCACTAAGTGAACTATTTTAAGTTGAGGACTACCTGCACCTAGTTCGATGTTTCCTCCCCTCCCCCCCAAAAAAACCCCCAGAATGCTTTGGGAACATTCTGATAAAACTGGAGATGTTAAAATTGTGAACCTAATTTATGGAAATTTATGGCAGAGAGGTCCAAACACCAGCTTCACCTTCTATTTTGTTACTTTGCTGTATTTCCCCACTGCTTCATTCCCTTTCATGCGTTCCATCAAGGAGGATAACAATGAATAATGCACAAACCTCTTACGACTACCTCCCGTCTCCACATCTGGGAGTATTTCGTATTTCATCCCACCATCAGAAGCATGGAAAGAGCCACATCAATAAAACAGAACCATGGGAGGGGGGAGGATCATAAATGTAGGATGCTGGGGGCAGAGTTTCACATGAAAAGGAATCCCTCCGATCCACAAGATCTTAAAACAGGGATGCTGCATGAAGGCCATGCAACATTCTCATTAAATATGGATAGGATTGGACTGTATTCTATGCTGCAGTTTATCCATTACTGTGTTTGTATTTAAGAGACAGAAGAAAAAAAACCCCACTGAGGTTGCAAAAGAGAGAGAGAGAAATTACATTCAAGGCCACTATAGGGAGTCCACTGTTCTGCCCGCATCTGAGTTTGACTGTCTGAGCAGCAGGGGTGGTTCTAACTTACCTCGCTGCCAGTTCGCTTCTTCCCATGCCGTGTGGGCGCGCCTCGTGGCCATGTACGCTTTGCGCATGCGCGCATGCGCAGTGCCAAAAAATGGGGGGGGGGAGCCAAAAACAAGATGGCGACCACATTCACAGTGCTGGAAACTCGGCTTCTGGGCATGCTCAGAAGAAGAAGAAATTTAAATTTTTTAAAAAAAATTAAAATAAAATAAAAATAAATAAATAAATAAATAAAATAAAAAAAATTAAAAAAAATTTAAAAAATTTAAAAAAATAAAAAAATAAAAAATTAAAAAAAATAAATAAATAAATAAATAAATAAATAAAAGATGGCTGCACCCACGGACCGGCACCGACCGAACCGGTTCTGTGACATCATCATAACATCACCAGCGGGTTGCTACTTGTTCAGGTGAACCGGTCCGAACCGGGAGGAACCCACCTCTGCTGAGCAGAATCAAGAATCAACTGCAAACGGTAACATTTAAGATCTGATTTCTACAATTCATTCCTCCCTATCCCCAAAATCATCCCTCTTAAAATCTGGGATCCTTCCCAAATATACAGGGGGGGGGGGAATAGAAGATGGGAATACTGTGCATGCCACCTTGAGCTCCTGAATGAAAGCCAAATCTAATCAATAAATTTTAAAAATCAGCCTTCCACAATGTACTTATATCCATATGCATTGGGTCATGATATTAGTCATCTCAAATGAGACTATTCTGGATGGGCAATTATGAGAGTTATAGTCCCAACACTCCTGGCCCAGGAAAATAATAGATCCATTGTGCTAGGACTATGGATCTTTCTCCCTATTTGAGAGTACACAGGTAGTCCTCGACTTACGACCACAATTGAGCCCAAAATTATTGTTGCTAAGTGAGACATTTGTCAAGTGAGTTTTGCCTCATTTTGCGACCTTTCTTGACACAATTGTTAAGTGTCTCACTGCAGTTGTTCAGTTAGTAACATAGTTACTAAGCGAATCTGACTTTCCCATTGATTTTGCTTGTCAGAAAGTGATCCCATGATCCCAGAACACTGCAACAGTCATAAATATGAAACATTTGCCAAGCATCCGAATTTTGATCAGGTGACTATGGGGATGCTGCAAAGGTCATAAGTGTAAAAAACCCCCCAGTCATAAGTCACTTTTTTTCAGTGCTGTTGTAACTTTGAGCAGTCACTAAACGAACGATTGTATGTCAAGGACTACCTGTATACCAGACCTGGGCATTTTGCAGTCCATCCTGGCCTTTTGGCTGTCCCTGTCTGGTCTGCACGAGGTCAATAAGAAATTAGAAATCAAATGTAAATAAGATGTAATGTGTATTCTTACCGATAGCAACTAATCAAACAAAACCTGTTCGGCCTATTGATTCAGCCTTCCATAACAGTCCCAGTTTCTCAAGTGGGAAAATTAATTGCCTGCCCCTGGTATGCAGTATATGTGCAAGAGAGATTTCTGTTAGCAGCTTGCCCCAAAGCAATATCCTGGAAGAAAGCCTCATGCGAAGAAGACTCTACAGAATCGCTCCATGGAAAACCGACAAAGTTTTCCAGCCAAAAATGCTGCGCTTTCTCAGACCTCTTCAGATGACCTTTGACCTCTGTTAGCATCCCTGTTTTCTTCAAACCAGATGCTCTCCTTAACCCCTGTTTCTCTAGAAGGATTGTGTGGCATCAGCATTCCTTGGGGAATCATAGTCTAATAATTGGCGAAAGGAATCCCATGATAGAAAATAAGAGTATCGGTCTTTACATGGGAAGATCAGGAAATGCTAGGCTCTTCCGCTCCAGTCTCCGGTAGCCAGCCCCACTGCAAGTGTGGCTGTTAGACAAAAAAGGCAGGAATGGGGGGGGGGGGGTTGTGTGGGTTTTTTTGCTACACACTTGCATAGTGCAGTACTCTGACCTTATCTTCCTTGCTGCTCTCCATGGTAACTGCAGCTCCCGGGCGTGATTCGGTGTGGAGAACAGAGAAAGCATTAGATATATCTGTAAGAAGAGCCAGTTTTCAGTCTTTTTCTCAGGCAGGGATGAGCCAAAAATAGACTGGAATGTCCTGGGCAAGATCTCTAGAGGACTTGCAGAAGATGTGCAGACGATTGGCTTTTCAGTTTAACTCAAAAATCTTTTGCTGGTTCCTGAAACGAAGAGAACCTCATAGGGGGTGGGGGCGGGGAGGATTCAGGGGAAGAGGAAAATCAGGAACTTGATTCTTTGGATGAAGCGGCTCTTCATATCTTTTAGGATTAGGGAAGATGTGTTTAAGCAAGTAGTTTTGCTCTCGCTACTGTGAGAGATTCCTGAGAAGAGGAAATACTCATACTTGCTGTTTAATGTGTTTATCTGTTGTGCTATGTTTATCCCATTGTTCACCTCAGTGCATATTTGCTCAGTGAGGTACTAGTCAAACACTTAAGTCCTAAGTAGTGAATCTTAAGGATTGAAAGTTGGGGGTTTTGTTGTGTTTTTTAAAAGACCCTACAAACCTGGAATCCCTTCTCAGTCTGCTGCTCTGCAGATATTTTGGTGTATAATTCCCCAAATTCACAGATGAGAATTATATAGCCCCACATGCTTATTGGGGAACCCATTTCTAGAGATGCAAACACCCCCTCCATTTCCTGATCTCTCTTTCCTTCAAAAAGGTAACGCTAAATATTATTAGAGTGACTGACACCTGGGTGATCAGGGTCAAAGGAATAGAAACTCAGAGTAGCAGATTCAAATCTTCACTCAGCTATGAAACTAATTGAGTGGACCTCAGCCAACTAACTAGGTGTTATTTTCTTAGCCTACTTTACCTTCAAGGGTTGTTAGAGGGAGAAGATGAAATAGACAAAAGTCCTGCCAAAGTGAGTTCCTTTCAGCACAAATTGAAAGATAACAAATAATGTCTCCAAATAATCTCACTATGTCTAATAAAACATGATTGATGTACCGCTTAATAAGAAACTTCAGTATCTGAGTTGAAAGATAATAAAATGTGCCCACCTAGGAGATACAAGGTCTACTTACAACCCACCATATCTGTTAGGTTTAGGGAAGATGAGTTTAAGCAAGCAGAAGCGTAAAGCTACCAATGTGAAAAGGTTCCATTTGTTTTTGGCATGCATTTGCAAAGGTAAGTGAATACTTGATGACTACAAATTTCAAGGGAAGAACATACATTTCGGAGAGGCAACCCCAAATTTCATCTCTTTATTTCCTATACTCCAACAGGGAGTATAGTTCAGCCAATCAGCTGGGAATCAGCCAGAGGTGAGACATCAGTTGACCAAAATGCATGTACAGATCAATCCTTAGAAACATCCACACATATGGTGTCTTTAAATTTGATGCATGTCAGGCAAAGAACCACAGAAATAGCAGTTGCATCTTGAATGTGCCCTCTACACTCAGTCCCCATTTCCAATCTGGGCTAGTATGATTGGTTAGTAAAATTTTAAGCTGGCGAACCCTACTTGTAGAACATAGCATGTGCTTTATGATTTCCTGCTTTATGGCAAAAATATAAAAGATCCTGAAATTCATACTTTTGAACAGGAGCAGATGATAGAATTGTTTTCCTAACTCACGTATTCTTTCATTTTTTAAAAAAAAAATCCCACTACCCTTTGTTAGCGAGAAAAAGAAAACATTCAACGTGCTTGCTGATATGCTGCTTCCATTTCACCCTCACTCCCCAGGGAAGACTGGTTGCATCTCACCTTGCATCTTGGCTTGAAGTTGTCCTTGACTCAGGTCCCAGATACCAAAACAGCACTGGTCGTGAGGACACTGGATCGTGCCATTGCGGCCATCTTCCAAGATTAAGCCCTGAAGATGCTCCAGTCCCTCAGTCAGAGCATTGGATCCATAGGAGACACAGCTACGGTTTTTACTCAGGGCATCCATATACCTACTTTGCTGTTCCAGCATCAAAAACCAAAGGAGAAAGCTGTGGAACCTCATCTATTTTCCAGCAGCACCTGGCCTGGGTATGTAAACCCAGCTTGCTCGCTTTGATGTCTTTCCTCCAGGCCCAGGTGGGAAGGACTTGGCAAGCTCCAGTGTGTGGGATGGGGCTGACTCCTGTCAGCTAGTGACCACAAATGAAGGGTGGGGGGAGGCAATGAATCTAAGGGCAAAATTAACCTCTATATCTGTCTTTATTCCTATGTTTCTGAAACACCATGTAAAGAAAGAAAATCTCCTCCCACAAGACAGCTGCGTTCATCCGCAGAAAAGCAACTCCCCTGCAAACTCAAGGAGAGAATTTGAGATGCCCTAAGCTGGGATATCAACTATATAGGCCAAGGACATCTTTTCAGGTTTAGATACACATGTGAATGAGGCTTGTGGGAGGCAGGCAGAATAACATTTGGAGGTGGTTATCAGCAAACTTTAAAACCCACTTTGACAGATGTGTTTAATATGTCGCACATTGCAAGTTTACTAGAATTTGGAGGGGAAGGAATGTCATAAAAACCACAGAAGTGCAGTATTATCAATATGGGATAATCCACCTCCCATATATTGTATCTTGGTTATCCATGTCGAGTGTATGTAGTTGTTTAGCTTTGTAGAACCAGTTAATTAGCTAGCAGTACAGATGACCCTGAGAAAGTATCCATCTGCTTTGAAACACTGATTAGAGTTGGGGATGTGTCCCCTCCCATCTTGATGGAGTCCTGACCATTGGAACACTTCAGCACTATAATAATACTGCACATTTCCATTTTATTCTTCTTCACATTTTAAAAAACTTTTATATTTTCTAAATTTGGGGACGGATAATGGCTTCGGTAAGCAAGACAAGGAAACAACCTACCCTAAGAATTTGGGGACGTCTTATCAGTCATAGCAGATTGTTCTGAGCTGTTTGGCCGACTGTATTTAGCTCAGCTGCATATATGCAGACTTTGAGAAGCCTAAACTTGGGTTTCTCAACTCTAAGATAAATACTATCTTTATCTTATAAATATCATCTGTATAGGCTAGGCTAATGTCTGTGTAGAAGCTAGATTAACAGATTAAAAGATTTTAACAGAGTTGGAAAGGACCTTGTAGGTCATCTAGTCCAACCCCCCCCCCCATGCAGGAGACCCTACACCAGGGGTGGCCAAACCGTGGTGCATGCGGCAAATGTGGCGCATTGGATGATTACAAGTGGCACATTGCATCCTTGCGCCTACTTATTTTTTAAAAATAGGTGTCATAACTGAATCCATCTTAATATTTTCAACACCAAAGTGATCTCAGTTCAATTCGTACAGCCTTCGGTAATGTTCAACTTCTCGGTGTCTGAAACTTAGAAAGGAACTTGTGAGATGTTACTTTATGCGGGTTTACAAACGTATGAATATTTTTATTGGTGTTGCCATTGCGCGTTCCTGCTCAAACGATCGCAAACACTGCGCACTAGCAACACATCATGTGTTTGAAGTCATGTGCGAATGAGCGGCGAGCGTTCGATATGGTCAGTTCTGAGTGAGCCATCGTGGCGTGGAGTTTGAAGCAGTGTTTTATTGAGTGTACTAGCGTGATTTTTGTATTGAGAGTGATTGAAAGACAGATTCAAGATTAAATATATATTACGTTTGTCAAAGAAAAGCTTTTTCTTGACGCGAACATAGAATTCAAATTCCACATAATTGATATTCTGTGTGATACGACATACGTACTTGTGATCTATTTGTTCTTTTTCACTTTTTCTTAGTTTTATACTTTTCTATGCTTAAATTCCTGTTATCCATTACAGTGCAAAAGAAAATGAGCAAAAGATTGGTGCTCCAATAAACATGTGTCTTTTGAAATGGCGTAAATTACCGTATTTTTCGGAGTATAAGATGCACCTTTTTAACCCCCAAAAGAGGGTGAAAACTTGGGTGCGTCTTATACACCGAATGTAGCCCCACCCAGCCACCCCCACTCTTTGATCTTTGCCTGCCAGCAATTTACCTTTTTGCAGCAAACAGCAGCAGAGCGTCATTAGCCACTGATTATCTGCCTCCCGACACTCAGCTGATTTATTGAAATTGCGGGCAAGCCCACGTGCTAAAAATGAAAGTGAAACTAAAGCTGCACGAGTCAAATTGCTGGAGGGAGAGGCAAAGATAGAATCTTATTTTCTTGTGATAACTAGACTGTGCTGAAACTGGCTGTTTTTTGCTGCAAAAAGGTAAGTCAATAACTATAAATGCCTATAGAATGTTCAAATTATTAAACTTATTTTTAAAAATTGTTTTATTATTGTTCTAGACCAGGGGTCTCCAACCTTGGCAACTTTAAGACTTGTGGACTTCAACTCCCAGAATTCCTCAGCCAGCAAAGCTGGCTGAGGAACTCTGGGAGTTGAAGTCCATAAGTCTTAAAGTTGCCAAGGTTGGAGACCCCTGGTCTAGACCAGTGTTTCCCAACCTTGGCAACTTGAAGATATCTGGACTTCAACTCCCAGAATTCCCCAGCCAGCGAATGCTGGCTGGGGAATTCTGGGAGTTGAAGTCCAGATATCTTCAAGTTGCCAAGGTTGGGAAACACTCTAGACAACTTAACAAAATGAAGAAACTTTTTAAAATAAATGCTTGATCTGAAGAGGCCCAGTGCTATTGTATCTTCTTTTAAATAGCAGAGAATACTTCCAGAAAGCCACATCAATTTTAAAGTATAATCTGAAATGTCCTGTTTTAGTATTAAGTATTAATATTAAAATAAGGCAGCTGAATTAAACCCTGATTTAGTCATGTTTGGAGTAGATCTATTTAAATAATTGGGAGGAGTTAGTGTGATTACATTTAAGAAAACTTTCTGGGATTAATATACTGCCATAATGTACATTTTTCCAATTCTTTGCTATTTTTATGGGTCAGACACACATGCACAGAAATACACAGCAAACAGTGTATATCATCTGTGCTGTTTGCTGTTTGCTGTTTGGCAAAATGCTGGGAGGCAGAGGCCTTTTTTCCTTGTTTTCCTCCCCAAAACTAAGGTGCGTCTTATACTTCGGTGCGTCTTATACTCCGAAAAATACGGTAATTATTTGAATTGCATGATTGAGTTATTCCTTTTCCTCCCTTAAGCAAAGCAGATCCTACCCCTATCCCTATTTTACAACCCCAAATGTGAAAGTAAGAAGGTAAAAAACGTGCTTGAGTTGTATGGCGCATCTGAACTCGTCTGTGAAAAAATTGGTGCATGGTATGCTTAAGGTTGGCCATCACTGCACTACACCATTTCTGACAGATGGTAGTCCAGTCTCTTCTTGAAAGCCTCCAGTGATGAAGTTCCCACTACTTCTGAAGGCAACTTCTGTTCCATTGGTTGATGGTTCTCACTGTCAAAAAATTCCTCATTTCTAGGTTGAATCTCTCCTCAATCAGTTTCCATCCATTATTCCTTGTTTGGCCTTTAGGTGCTTCGGAAAACAAGTTGACCCAGTGGTGAAATCCAATTTTTTTAAACTGCCGGTTCTGTGGGCGTGGCTTGGTGGGCGTGGCAGGGGAAGGATACTGCAAAATCTCCATTCCCACCCCTCTCCAAGGGGAAGGATATTGCAAAATCTCCATTCCCACCCCTCTCCAGGGGAAGGATACTGCAAAATCCCCATTCCCTCTCCACTCCTGGGGGAAGGATATTGCAAAATCTCCATTCCCATCCCACTCTAGGGCCAGCCAGAGGTGGTATTTGCCGGTTCTCTGAACTACTCAAAATTTCCGCTACCGGTTCTCCAGAACCTGCTGGATTTCACCTCTGGGTTGACCCCTTCCTCTCTGTGGCAGCCCCTCAAATATTGGAAGGTTGCTATCATGTCTCCCCTGGTCCTTCTCTTCACTAGACTAGCCATGCCCAGTTCCTGTAACCGTTCTTCATATGTTTTAGTCTCCAGTCCCCTAATCAACTTTGTTGCTCTTCTCTGCACTCTTTCTAGAATCTCAACATCTTTTTTATAGTGTGGTGACCAAAACTGGATGCAGTATTCTAAATATCCTAGTATTGCCAGAATTGCTGCCTTTGCAACTCCCTGGATTCTTGACCATTCTAGAATTTGGGAGATGTAGTTGGAGTGGGCTGATCTGGGGAACTGAGGCACAAGGCCAATTGTGGCTCTGATCCGATTACTTTCTCACAGGTTTTAGCTCATTTTCTGTATAACAGGAATCTCTCTGTATTGAAAAATTCAGGTACATAGACACATGCATAAAACTCTTTCATAAAATAGGCACATCATACATATGGACAGAGAATATAATGACTGTGTTATGACTTATTCTAAAAAGCCGCTTTCAGTTTTTAATTACTGTAGAGAGAGATGAATGTCCCTGTATTAATTACTGTTACAGTCAGAATAAAGTTTCAAGTGATGTGGAAAAAAATATGGTCAGTTGCTGCATACAACTGTCTCTGTACAGGAAAGTCCTCGACTTAAGACCACAATTGAGCCCAAAAATTATGTTGCTAAGTGAGAAATTTGTTAAGTTACTTTTGCCCCCTTTTAGGACTTTTCTTGCCACATTTGTTAAGTGACTCACTGCAATTGTTAAATTAGTGACACCTGTTAGAATATTCATGTCTGGGAGAGCCAGTGGTAACAAGGTCAGCCAATGAATAGGCATAGCAACTAAGTCAGCCAATGGGAGCTAACCACTTCTGAGTCTGTGCAGAGAATCAAAACTGGAACTTAAGCTTAAGGCTGGGTGTGGCTCCAGTCTCCAGTCTGTACTCTTCCACTCTGAACTCTGCTGAAATGAAACTAACTGTTCTCTGTTGTCTGTAACTGCTTGAAGAAGAACTCTGCTAATGGTATTGTAAATTCATCTGTTACTTGTATATAAAGAAGTTTATGAATCCAGCTGAATCAGTCATCTGTGTGTGCTTCTGGAAATTGATTTTTCTGCAACAAACTTTAATAACACCGTTGTTAAGTGAATCTGGCTTCCCCATTGACTTTGCTTGTCAGAAGGTCACAAAAGGTGACCACATGACCCCGGGACACTGCAACTGTCATAAATGTGAGTCAGCTGCCAAGCATCTAAAATTTTGATCAGGTGACCATGGAGATACTGCTGTGGTCATAAGTGCAAAAAATGGTCATAAGTCACTTTTTTTAGTGTCGTCGTAAATTTGAATGGTCACTAAATGAGCTGTTGTAAGTCGAGGACTACCTGTACATGAGGTCAGCTACAATGTAATGACAAACATTTTTTTTTATGGACAGGTTACCAAAACGATTACGATTTGAATGGGTATCTGATTGCAAGCACTGTGCTCTGGTCTTGTGCTACCGTGAATTGGACCCTTGTGTAAAAAAAGATACTATTTTTTATAAAGTTTATAATTAAAAATCTGCTTTTTGGCATTAGAATATGTTCCGTGGCAGCTTTTAAAAGATAAAAAAGGCACCTTAAGGCAGGACAAGAAGTAACCGATGGAAACTTGTCAAGGAGAAATCCCATCTAAAACTAAGGAGAAATTTCCTGACTGAGAATAATCGATCAGTGGAACAGCATGCCTCCACAAGTTGTGGGTGCTCCATCACTAGAGATCTTTAAGAAGAGATTGGACAGTCATTTGTCCGAAATGGCATAGGGTCTCCTACTTGAGGAGGGGTTTGGACTAGATGACCTCCCAGATCTCTTCCAAGTTCCAACTCTGTGATTCTGAAAGTCTAGGGACAG
This sequence comes from Diadophis punctatus similis, assembly GCA_023053685.1. Lineage (NCBI taxonomy): Eukaryota > Metazoa > Chordata > Lepidosauria > Squamata > Dipsadidae > Diadophis > Diadophis punctatus. Next base: position 976,267 of record JALIGW010000049.1, read on the forward strand.
ACCTTTATACCACATACGTTTCCATTGAAATTCCCAAGGCATTTAGAATTTTGTGGGAAATTAATCAACATTGCAACGATGGCACAGGACAACAGTTTTATGTGAGAATTTCCCATAAGAAAGGTGTATTTCCCAAGCTTGGTCATCTCCAAGAAATATGGAATACAACTCCCAGCATTCACAGCTACTTGGCCATTTGGCTAGACATCAGAGCTGCTCTTAAGCCTACATTTAAACCATGATGCCTGGGAGTTAAAAGTCCAAGATACCCACAACGATGAGGGAAGTCTGATCTATACCTGATGATTGGCCTCTGGTTGGTTTTATCCAAAGCTACATCTTAAACAGTATATTTGTCTCAGTTACCTCGAATACCATTTCCTCATCCAGTACTACAGTATGCAAGGGTTTCTGTATTCTCCTATTTCCTTTTGGTTGCTTAAAAAAAACACAGTCCTACAATGGCATAAGTAGAGCTGAAGCAGCTTTGGTTGCTGGTGTAAACACTTCTGCGGAATGCATTGATTTGCTGGCTCCACTTCTCTTTACTTTCTGACCCTCTCAATGCTCTGTCATATTCAGGATGATAAATAACTTTGCTGTAGTCAAAGCATACTCCTCCCTTTTCAGTACTCAGTGCTGGTCCTTCCCATGTTTGTCTGTATCCGCTCATGTTAAGAACAATAAATATTCCCCGAATAAGGACATGGGTGTCTATCAAGAGTGGGCTCTTACTTTCTTTGCACTAGAATTCTCAAGATCCCACAAAGTGGTGTAAAATGACAAAGAATCATCTCAAAATTGCAGAGCTTAGTTATGCCAGCTCAGGAGGCAAGGAAACTGGTCTCCAGATGTTATCTTTGCTCACCTGGCTGGAGCTGCTGGGACTGATGATTAATCCAGAAGGCCATAGCTATCCCACCAGAAGTAGCGGTTAAATGACCTTGATCAATCCACAAAATCTTTCAATGAATCCCAGCAAGCACTAGACAGAAAACCATGGGAAAACAAAAGGACAAATGATCTCTTGCTTCCAAGAATAACATCTGGATAATAAAGCCCGCTGTTTTATTTACAATACATAAACCACAAGCAGTCACAGATTTATCCAGGAAAGCCTCAAATAGGTTTTGCCCTTTGGTCTGAGTTGAAATTACCATTTCGGCCAAGGCCTTGATCAAATTCTCTCCAAATACCTACAACTAATCTTTTTCTACAGATTTTTAAAATACCAGTCCCCCTCTGTATACACTTTTCTGTCCTCGTTTTTATTCTAGATTTCCAAAACTATTCACAGTGGTGAAAGGACAGCCAACTTTCCTACAGCCAACATAGCAATGCTGCCCTCTTGAGTTAATTGCAATGTAAAAACAGACATGTTTGGATAGGGCATTATGATTCGAATCATTATGGTATGCAGCAGCAGCGGGTTGCTCTCTTACTGGTGCTGGTGTGCTGCGCGCGCATCTCCATGCTTTGGGCGCGGGCGCGCTCACTTCGGGTGTGGGCGCAGGCACCCCCTCGTGCGATTTTGCTTCTGCGCATGCACAGAAGGAAAATCGCGCCAAAATCTCACGAGGGGACACGTGTGTGTGTGAGATTTTGGCGCGATTTTGCTTCCGCGCATGCGCAGAAGCAAAATCTCGCTGAAATCTCTCTCTCACGTGCATCCCCTCGTGAGATTTCGGCGCGATTTTGCTTCCGCACATGCGCAGAAGCAAAATCAACCCAAAATCACTGGAAAAAAATGGCGACGCGTGGGGTGGACCGGCAGAGAGGGATCCGGAGCGGTCAAGCGCAAATTGCGCAATCGGCCGCTCCCTACCGGAGCTGTGCACTAGGCAGCTCTGGCAGGAACCCACCTTTGGTATGCAGCTGGAATGAGAATTATCCTTTGTCTCCAAGTCAGAGAAATGGAGAAAGACAAATATTGCAGCCTGCTAAGAGAGAGAGCTTACTTCCATGTAAAGTAACCCAGACTATCTTCTAATATAAAAATAGCAACGGCACTTAGACTTATATACCGGTTCACAGTGTTTTACAGCCCCCTCTAAGCGGTTTACAGTCAGCATATTGCCCCCAACAATCTGGGTCCCCATTTTACCGACCTCGGAAGGATGGAAGGCTGAGTCAAAAATGATCCCTTCATAGGATCTTGGCGGTTGGTTGCCAACTAAAACATCAAGCTAAGAAACTGGTGTTGGTCTATAAAATTAGAGTCACAGAATCAGAATACAAAAGGGTTGGAAGGGACTTGAATTCATTAGAGATCCATGCCTACTGCGTTCCCAACAAATGGCCATCCAGTTTAAATAATATCCTCCAGTGAAGTAGTGTCTGCCAGCTTCCATAGGACTCTCTTATAGTGCTCCTATCACTAGGAAATTTTTCCTCATGGCTCACCCCAGAAACAACTTTTAACAACTCAGTCCTACATTCAGCATGACAATCTTCCTCTTTCCCAGTTAAATATACTCATCCAACTTTCCCTCATAGCTTATCCTTTCCAGGCCCCTTCACCAGATTGCTATCCTCCAATATGCTCCAATGTGTTACCATTCTTCCTGAAATGCAGGGCCCATAAGAGGATCCAGTGTTCTAGGTGTGATCCTTAAGAAGCCCTCCCTGGACCCAACGGACTTGAAGAACTTTCATCCGGTCTCCAACTTGCCTTTTTTGGGTAAAGTTGTTGAGAAGGTGGTGGCTCTTCAGCTTTTCCGGCTATTGGAGGAAACTGATTATCTGGATTCCTTTCAATCGGGTTTCAGGCGCAGCTACAGCACGGAAACTGCCTTGGTTGCCCTGATGGATGATCTCTGGCGAGCCGGGATGGTGGTTACTCTTCCATCCTGGTGCTACTTGACCTCTCAGCGGCTTTCGATACCATCAATATTGGTATCCTTCTGCACCGACTCGGCAGTCTGGGAGTGGGAGGCACTGTTTTGCGGTGGTTCTCCTCTTACCTCGCCGATAGGTTGCAGTTGGTGTTGACAGGAGTGCAGAGGTCGTCTCCTAGACCCCTGACATGTGGGGTCCCTCAGGGTTCGGTCCTCTCGCCCATCCTGTTTAACATTTACATGAAACCGCTGGGGGAGATCATCCATCGACATGGGGTGAGATTTCAACAGTACGCTGATGACACCCAGCTGTACCACCCCGTCGCAATTCAGGGAGGCAGTGGATGTGATGTGCCGTTGCCTGGATGATGTTAGGATCTGGATGGGAAGGAACAGGCTCAGGTCTCAACCCTGATAAGACTGAGTGGCTTTGGATATTGCCTCCTAAGGATTATACCAATTGTCACTCCTTGGTCTTTGGGGGAGACAAATTATCCCCCTCTGACCAGGTTCTCAACTTGGGGGTGCTCCTAGATCCACAGCTAAAATTAGACAAACATCTTGCGGCTGTGGCTAGGGGTGCCTTTGCACAGGTTCGCCTGGTGCACCAATTGCAACCTTATTTGGAGAAGGAGGCTTTACTCACGGTCACTCATGCCCTTGTCACCTCTCGTTTGGATTACTGTAATTCGCTCTACATGGGGCTACCCTTGAAAAGTATTCGGAAACTGCAATTGGTGCAAAATGCGGCTGCGCGAGCAGTGGTGGGTGTTTCTAGATACACCCACGTAACACCTATACTCCGACAGCTGCACTGGTTGCCCATTGGTCTCCGGCTGCAATTCAAGGTGTTGATTATCATCTTTAAAGCCCTACATGGCTTAGGACCAGGTTATCTTCGGGACCGCATCCTACCTCATACATCCCTACGGCCAGTTAGGTCCCACAGAGTCAGTCTCCTCAACCAAACAATGTTGGTTGGCGGGCCCTAGGGGGAGAGCCTTCTCTGTGGGAGCTCCGGCTCTCTGGAACCAACTCCCCCCAGAGATCCGATCTATCCCCACCTTGCTGGCCTTCCGGAAAGCCATTAAGACATAGCTGATTGTGACTGTTGCTTGTGTTGTTTTTATTTTTTTAATCAATATTTTATTATTGTTGTTTTTATAGCATTCTTTTATATAGTATTCAGCTGTTGTTATATATGTTGTACGCTGCCCTGAGTCCCCAGGGACTAGGGCGGCCTATAAGAATCGTAAAATAAAATAAATAAATAAATAAATAAAATAAAATAAAATAAAATAAAATAAAATAAAATAAAAAATCTGATTAATGCAGAACAGAGTAGAACAATGACTTTTCTTGACTCTGTTGATGCAGCCTAGGATTGCTTTTTGCATTTTTTGGAGTTGCATCACACTCTTTGGCTTGTGATCCACGAGTATTCCACTTCCTGAGCTTCCTTTCCACCTCCACCCCTCATCGCAGGGTTCAATTTATAGATATCTGGATGAAGTTTGCTAACTAAACACCTTTCCCACTTCCTAAAAGATTGCTGCTGCTGCTGCTGCTGCTGCTGCTGCTGCTGCTGCTGCTGCTGTTGTTGTTGTTAGTTGCAAAGTCATGTCTGATTTCACTCTGACCCATTGCAACCCCATGGACAACGTTCCTCCAGGCCTTCCTGTCCTCTACCATCCCTGGCATCCATTTAAGCTCACGCCAACTGCTTCAGTGACTCCATCCAGCCACCTTGTTCTCTGTCGTCTCCTTCTTTTGCCCTCAGTCTATCCTAGCATTAGGCTCTTCTCCAGTGAGTCCTTCCTTCTCATTAGGTGTCCAAAGTATTTGAGTTTCATCTTCAGGATCTGGCCTTCTAAAGAGCAGTCAGGGTTGATCTCCTCTAGGACTGACCGGTTTGATCGCCTTGCAGGCCAAGGGACTCACAGGAGTCTTCTCCAGCACCATAGTTCAAAGGTCTCAATTCTTTGGCGCTCAGCCTTTCTTATGGTCCAACTTTCACAGCCATACATTGCAACTGGGAAAACCATAGCCTTGACTATACACACTTTTGTTGGCAGGGTGATGTTTCTGCTTTCTAGTATGCTGTCTAGATTTGTCATAGCTTTCCTTCCCAGGAGCAAGCGTCTTTTAATTTCTTGGCTGCAGTCCCTATCTGCAATGATCTTGGAGCCCAGGAAAATAAAATCTGTCACTACCGGTACCTCCATTTCTTCCCCATCTATTTGCCAGGAATTGAGAGGGCCGGATGCCATAATCTTAGTTTTCTTAATGTTGAGTTTCAAGCCAACTTTTGCACTCTCCTTCTTCACTCACATCAAGAGGCTCTTTAGTTCCTCTTCACTTTCTGCCATTAGAGTGGTATCATCTGCATATCTGAGATTGTTGATTCTCCTGGCAATCTTAATTCCAATTTGTGATTCATCTAGCCCCGCCTTTCTCATGATGTGCTCTGCATATAAGTTAAATAGGCAGGGCGTATACAGCAGTGATGGCGAACTTTTTTTGGTTCGCGTACCAAAAGGGGGGTCATGGGGGGTCACGCGCATGCATGCCCACACCCATAATTCCATGCGGGGGCCCCCACGCATACGCACATGACCCTCCCCCTCCTGGCACGCGATGGCATGCCAGTTTTTCGTTCTCCCCAGGCTTTAGAGCCTTTCTAGGAACCTGGGGAGGGTGAAAACGGCCTTCCCCCCTGGAGGCCTTCCGGAGGCCAGAAATGGCCCATTTCCCAACTTCTGCAACTTCAAGTTGGGAAACGGGCCATTTCTGGCCTCCGGAGGGCCTCGGGGGCGGGGAGGCTGTTTTTGCCCTCCCCAAGCTCCTAGAAAGGCTCTGAAGCCTGGGGAGAGCAAAAAAACGGAACTTCCGGTTCAACTGGAAATCGGCAAACAGAATGTTTCCAGCCTCCGGAGGACCTCTGAGGGGTGGGGAAGGCAGTTTTCGCCCTTCCCAGGCTCCTAGAAAGGCTCTGGAGCGTGGGGAGAGCAAAAACGGGCCTTTCCCACCCCTTCCAGAAGCTGAAAACAGGCTGTTTCCCAACTCCCAGTGGGCCCAGAAAGCCCGAAAATCAGCTGGCCAGTGTGCGCATGCGTGCCGGACCTGAGCTCGCATGCCCACCGATATGGCTCCGCGTGCCATTTGTGGCACGCGTGCCATAGGTTCACCATCACGGGTATACAGCCTTGCCAAACTCCTTTCCCAATTTTGAACCAATCAGTGGTTCTTTGTCCAGTTCTCACTGTTGCTTCTTGACCTGCATATAGGTTTCTCAAGAGACAAATATGATGGGTCTGGTACTCCCATCTCTTTAAGAACTTGCCACAATTTGTTGTGATCCACACAATCAAAGGCTTTAGCATAGTCAATGAAGCAGAAGTAGATGTTTTTCTGGAACTCCCTAGCTTTCTCCATGATCCAGCGTATGTTAGCAATTTGATATCTAGTTCCTCTGCCTCTTCGAAATCCTGCCTGTACTTCTGGTAGTTCTTGGTCCACATACTGCTGGAGTCTAGCTTGTAGGATTTTGAGTATAACTTTGCTACCATGTAAAATGAGTGCAATGGTGCGGTAGTTTGAACATTCTTTGGCATTGCCCTTCTTTGGAATTGGAAGATCCTGTAAGATACAGCTCATCTATTGCCAGAATCTCAGAAGCATCTCCCAAATATAAAATCATCCAAAACCTTATAAATGGCACCTATTGTATGGCCAGCTATTTATTTCCAATATTGTTCTCTATTCCTAAGCTCTTTAACGTTATAGAATTAAAAAAACATCACTTGGGCTTCCAGGCTCTTCAGCCTCCTGCCCAGGACTTCATTGTCCTTTCATATATGTTCCCATATGGATCAGGAGAAAGGGATAATAGTCAGTGAGCACAGAGCATGTACCCCAATATAAGAGGAAATCAAGAGAACAATTTTATTGAATTTTCAATGGCACAGCTTATCAGGTAGGGTGCCCAGATGTCCTGATTTTATCACGATTGTCCTGATTTTTAGAAGCTTGTCCCGATTCTGAAAATGTCCTGATTTTGTCCTGAAATTCGAGTTCCCGTCCTGATTTGTCCTGATCTTTTGTAAAATTTTAGGATAATCAAGATGAACGTTAAATGAAAGTACATTTGCACTACTTGTGTTTTAGTTCAATCGCTTCATTTTCAAGCAGATTCTCTTATGTATTGTTATGGAAGATTTCGTGTGCATTTTTAGCCATGAAAGATTCATTGTTTGATGAAATTAGTGAGTTGAACTTGTTGCTAGAAGTCTCTTCAGACAAATTTAATAATTTGCCGATTGATAAAAAATGGTCCACTTTGTTTCGAAGCAACAAATTCTTTGATCTGAAAATTCTAGTTAGCATAATTTTTTCAATTCCTATGTCAAACGTGGCTGTGGAAAGAGTATTTTCCCTGTGCAAGAAGCAGTGGACAGACGATCGAATTTGATTGGATGTTAAAACTGTGAAATGCTTGCTTCAAATTCAAATAAATCATTCTTCTTCATCGTGTGGCGAAATGTATAAAAAGATTTTGGGCGATGAAAATTTGCTGAATAAGATACAATCTAATAGTAAATACGTGTGAATATGATGTTTTATTGGCTTTGTTGGGAGTAATAAACATTATCTTGAGAAGTGCTATTTTTTAAAAATGGTCCTGATTTTGGATCAAAGATATCTGGGCATCCTATTAACAGGGCCATACCATTTGGAATCGCAGACAGAATTTCAAGTTGAATTATGTATGTTCAAATGACGAACATATACCGTATTTTTCGGAGTATAGGACGCACCGGAATATAGGACGCACCTAGATTTTAGAGGAGGAAAACAAGGAAAAAAGTATTCTGAACCAAATGGTGTAGTAATATATTATTTAATAAAATACCAGTGTAGCAGAATACTTTTTACAACCATGTACACTTTTTACAACCATGTACACTTTTTACAAACTTCAAACTTGACAGCTTTAAGCCTTGTGGACTTCAACTCCCAGAATTCCTCCTCCAGTCATGCTAGCTCAGGAATGGGAGTTGAAGTCCACAAGTCTTAAACTTGCCAAGGGGGTGCAAGGGTCTTCAAACTTGTGGACTTCAACTCCCAGAATTCCTCCTCCACTTGGCAACCTTAAAAAAAAACCCTTAAAAAAACCCTTTTAAAAAAAGTTCTAACCTGTCGGCTTTCTTCGGACGGCAGCAGCGGCTCCTCAGGTGCCTCGGGAGCAGACTTCAGGCAGTGGGGGGGATTTGGGGCAGTAGTGGAGGTGGTGGCTCGTTTCGGGTAGCGGCGGGGACGCCGGCTGGGGCAGCAGAGACAGCGGTGGGGGCGGGAACGGTGGCAGGGACAGCGGTCGGGGCGGGGACAGCGGGGACGGCGATGGCAGCGGAAACGGCGGCGGCGGGGACAGCGGGGACGGCGGTGGCAGCGGAGGCAGCGGAAACGGCGGCGGCGGGACAGCGGGGACAGCGGCGATGGCAGCGGAGGCAGCGGAAACGGCGGCGGGACAGCGGGGACAGCGGGGATGGCGATGGCAGCGGAGGCAGCGGGAACGACGGCGGTGGGACAGTGGGGACGGCGACGGCAGCGGAAATGGCAGCGGCGGGACAGCAGGGACAGCGGGGACGGCGACGGCAGCGGAGGCAACGGGAACGGCGGCGGCGGGACAGCGGGGATGGCGACGGCGGGCGGCGGGGGGCAAGCAGCGGTGGCGGCGGTGGCAGCGGCGGCAAGCAACAGCGGGGACGGCGGGGGCAAGCAGCGGGGGGGGCAAGTGGCGGTGGCGGCAGCGGCGGGGACCACAGAGGCTGAAAACCTCCGAAGGGTGGGGGCTGGTGGGTGGGTAGGGCTACATTCGATGTATAAGATGCACCCAAATTTTCACCCTCTTTTGGGGGGTAAAAAGGTGCGTCTTATACTCCGAAAAATACGGTAATTGCCAAAATGTATAAACTCTTGCTGAAATTTGAAATGGAAGAGGAACAAGTGAAAGTGAATGATAAAATGGGCTAAGCATTTTGGTCATATTGTCAGAACAGCGGGAGAACATGTGGTTGAAAGATTTGAAACATTATTTTAACCCACAAGAGAATGTTCACAAAATACATTACAAAATATTATATGCTGTTGGTATATGACTCCAGAAAAATGATCTAGAATGTACCTCAAAGTTGAAAACATGGACAATTTTATCATGTTTGGAGAACTTTATTTCTTTATTTCAGGTGAGGTTTTTGATAAAAATACCTGAAATTTTTCCCAGTTATAAATGGGATAAATGATATAAATATCATTTACGTTCTGAAATATTTTGTTTCTTACTTTTCAGGTTTGTAGACTCACAAGGAAAATTCAAAATGGCTGCCCCCTTAGATTTGCGGCAAAAACAAAGAGCAGTGATTGAATTCCTTGTTGCTGAGGGGGAAACCCCTGTGAACATTCACAAGACGATTACAAAATGTGTTTGAGGACAATACTTTAGATTATAGCAATGTATGCAGGTGGTCCGTCGTCTGAATGATGAAAAGGTGGGAATTGTGACGAGGAAGTGAAAACTGCAGTGAAGAAGTGGCTCAAAGAACAGTCAACAAAATTTTACGAGACAGGGATACATGCTCTCATTCGAAGGTGGAACATTGCTATTGAGAGAAACGGTGACTATGTTGAGAAGTAGGGATGTGATCCACAGAGGACCAGCGTCATTCTGATGTATGCTACATATTCCTGTGTTGGTAATTGTACCTGTCCTAAAGAAAATGGCATTAAGTTTTGACTCACACTCGTATAAATAATGGAAAGATTCTGAAACACCTAGAAATAGTTTGTGACGTAAGTACAGGGATGGCAAAATTGTTTACTTAGAAAAAGATGAATTATTACATCAGTCTCTGGAAACCCTTACGGACTTTTTACTGGACAAAAGAAATCAACTGATTTGATTAGAAAGGAAACTCTGATGTGACCAGAGATAATAAAATATAACTATAACTGCTGTTAATGAAGATTGGAAGCATCTTTTCCTCTTTTTATTTCATTTTCACTTAAGTTTCTATCTCCTACCTTTAACTTAAAATTTGTATTATTTTCATTCTGTGGAAAAATTATATAGGTAATACTTGACTTATGACCACAATTGGGTCCACAATTACTGTTTTTAAGCAAGGCAGTTGTTCAATGAGTTTTGCTTCATTTTATGATTTTTCTTGCCAGTTATTAAATGAATCACTGCAGTTGTTAAAGCTAGTAACATGGTTCTTAAGTGAATCTGCCTTCCCCATTGACCGGTTGTCAGTTCGCAAAGGGTGATCACGTGATCCTGGGACACTGCAACTGTCATAAATACATGCCAGTTGCCAAGTATCCGAATTTTGATGACATGACCACAGGGATGCTCCAACGGTTGTGTGAAAGCGTGAAAAAATGGTCATCTCACTTTTTTTCAATGTCATTGTAACTTCGAATGATCATTAAATGAATGGTTGTAAATCAGGGGCTATCTGTATAGAGTAGGTCTCCCAGAAAATAGGGATACTTGACAAAACTATTTGGCTAACAAATTGTTGCTTCTGTGTCTCAAAGTAGGAAGTCTCCAATCACTTATTGCATCACTTCCTCCTCTTGGGGACGGGGCAGAAATCTTCCCTTTTCCAGAGTGCGTTGAGTCCTCTTCCTCACTTTCGTAGCAACTGCTTTTCAACCAGGGCTCCATCTGAATCTCAATCCTAATTGAAATTAATCTGTTATGGACCCAACCAGCAATAGTTAATAATAAAATTTATTTTATTTGTGACATTTATATACCGCCTCACAGTGCAAGCACTCTCTAAGCGGTTTACACCAGTAAGCAATGTATATTTATATTGCCCCCAACAATCTGGGTCCTCATTTTACCTACCTCGGAAGGATGGAAGGCTTGAGTCAAGAAAGGAATGGCTTTAAAAAGGAAATGTTTTAATAGAGATTGGAAAAAATAACCCCCAAAAGAGAAAAGGTGAGGGCTTCAAAGAATCAATATTCCCATACTTTGGTACTTTAGAAGAAAATCCACACCCAGAGAGGGTTATGGGAACAGTTTGGTGTAGTGATTAAGGCATCAGGCTAGAAACCAGGAATTGATGATTTCTAGTTTCTAGTCCCGCCTTAGGCACAAAGCTTTACCAATAAGAGAATAAATGTAGCTCAGAATTGAACTGTGGAGTCCTTGGTGCTCTATGAGCTTGGTTGTTTGCTTGCAAACATTTCATCACCCAGCTAGGTAACACCATCAGTGCTCGTTAGCGTGGGGTTTGCTCCCTGTATATATATGCAAGTACTTATTCTGCCAGTATTGGAGGGGAAGTGGCTTTCTCCTTGGTAGTTCTCAATTAGGGTATTGTTTTACAGAAAACAAATCTTATGGTTTTGTTTAGATTCATATGCTTTCCTTTTATCAAATGCACTGAAGAATTTGATTGCTGACTTAAGATACACCAGTAAAAACACTTCTAAAGGGATATATTTTGACCACATTCTGTTGTCGTGTAATTTTTTTTCACACTGTATAAATTTCTTACCCATGAAAATTTTTCACTTTTGTAATTGTATTCTAAGAGAATGTTGCTTCAGCATCTCATTTGTTTTCAACAATGACTCCGAGCCTCATGTGGATCCTATAAGTATCCTTAGAAAATTAAGGCAGAGGATACTGCAGTTCAGTATTGTATCTAAATGTTTAAGGAACACAATTAGATGTTTAATACTTGGCTGTCAGTGTCCACATTAGTAAAATATGAAGCCAGCAATGTAAAATAACCCGAAACATGAAACAATATGAAACCACGATTTTTCAGCGAGTTATAGCAAAATACTGGGGCAAAGTAGAAGAGAAAACACATACACAATCCATATGGCCAGCCAGATTAAATACAAACTCTGTAGATACTTGTTTATTCCTTTCATTTAAAAAATGTAATCAGTATACAAAGGAGGCAAACTATTTTAATCTTTGTACAAAAATAGCACTTTTTAAAAGTGTTTCAGACATCATTACATAGGTAATTGGATTTTTTTTTAAAAAAAGCATATACATTATTACAAGATAAAACAGTCTTTTACATAGAATAGACAAAATTATTTTATTGCCAGTGTTACAGGTTGGCTTAAGTGACCGCAGAGCTGTGCTATAAGCACCAGGAAAACAAAAATAATAATTAAAAAAACAACGCATCCACCTTAGATCACTTCTCACTTCCTGGAAACAAATATAGAGGCAACCATGTTACTATGGAAGAGAATTACAAGCTATTGGAGATGATGCAAAAATACATGCATTATTTCATGGAATCTGAGCCAAAATTCCCTCCTGCCCAACCACCACCACAAAGCATGTGAAAAGCAAGTGCTCATCCTTTTGCCAGTGGATTAGGAAAATTAATTACTCGACACTTGTGGACCATTTAAACTGGATTGTGACAAGATTTTAATATAGAAAAGACTGGCTCAAGGCACAAAATGCTACAGAGATCTCTTAAGGCTGATGGCATTGGCTTAACTATATACAATTCTTGTTTATAAAAGGAAAGGCACATTTTATTCCAAAAAACAGCATTGGAAGTAATTTTAAGATAATATCAAAATTAAACAGGTTTTACCATCTGGAGGAAGGAGGTTCCTTTTATGTAAACATTTTATATTAAGGCCAGTTTGTATAAACAGAGGCTCAGTAAAGCTTTTCCAAGACCCAGCTTGCAACTACATGTTTAAACGATCCTCAATTAATAATCTTCTTGGAATTGAGACACATTCACACATGCAGCATGCGTCCAATTAATGGCTACCCTGCCCTCTCTCACTGGACAGTCATTTTCAAAATTCATGAAGGCCTTCCATCTGCGAAGAGGAAAGTATTCAATAAGACAACAAACCTCACCCTAAAGAAACAACCTCCAGAAAGGGATGCTCTTTCTTTGTCTTTTAACAACCAAACACAACTCAAGCCCACCAATAGTGCTGATCAGACAAACAACTGAGCTTTGTTCTGAGCATACACACACAGAGCAAAGGATGTTATTTTAGTTTGTGTGTGTGTGTGTGTGTGTGTATGTGTGAAAACTGAACGGTGCCCTTTGTAAGCAGAGGCCATCTTTTGGAAGCCTCAGGAATTCTCAGCCCAGCAGATAACCAAGGATCACGCTATCATTCTGACCGGATGATCAGAACAGTAACTGCAAATGCTGTTATAAAACAAAACTGAAAAATGAGGGGAAGGTGGCACCAAATGGGGATGCCACTGCCGCTTAAAAGTGTGGACAACACATTTTTTTTAAAAAAAAATCTAAATGATAAGACTCCAAAGGGAAACAGAAGGTAGGCCAGATCCTTCTGCACCAAAGACTTTCTTACATGGCTGCCCATGCGGAAAGATCGAATTTCTCCAAGGGCACCATTTCAAATAGCATGCATCTCTTATGCATGCAAGCAGACATAACAAACACTCGTGGTTACATTAAGACTTTAAAGATCTGAGTTCTTTGTCTGCTGAGCTAAAACCAAATGATGCGAGCAGAGCAGACCTCTTTCACGACAGAAGAAAAATCTAAGTGATGCTACGGTACAGGTGGCAATTCATGTCTCGGGACATTTAAAAACAAAACAAAACTAATCAGGAGTTTAAATGGAATGCAAAATTAGAACTTCAACACGGTGCTACCGAAAGTGTCACAGGCTTGCCAAAGAGGCAACCGAGGTGGTCTCAAGCCAATGATAATTTCCATAGAAAACTTTTGATTTTGACTTTCTTTTTTCTTTTTATTCCAGGAAAGGCACTTACTGCACGTTTTTCTGTCAATTTTTCTGTAACTGCTATTATGTTCAGTGATAGTACACATGAGAGCCTATTTCAGACAATATTATTTATACAAGAAAGAAAGAGAAAAAAAAGGACCTGAGTTAAATATTTCTCTCCTCGGTTGAAAACCAAAAGAGCATTTTTAGGTCAGAATGGGGGGAGGGAAGAGAAATGAGGGACACATACATAAGGAATTCAATGCTACTATGCAATATATAATCTTTGTAAAGACCACTTTCCTCGATACTCTGCTAAATATTTGGCATATACCATGCATACATTTACTTTGGACATTGCAGAAAATACCTTCAATTCTAGCAGAAACACAGAAAAAGCGTATGACAAAAAAAAGGCACACAAAAACTAATAATAGCAATTGTCACTGGGTGCTTCAATGAGAGACTGTTTACACCCCTTAGGAGAAATAAATACTGCCATCTACCAAGGGACCTAAAATCCCCAGTATTCCCCAAACAGAATTCTTCCATGCACCCAGCTCATTTTCCATATTTAGATTATTACAAATAAAGATGCTCACCCTCTCTCCTTATTTCTGCCCTTTGAAAGTAGAGATTTATAATAGCATCTTCCCTCTTTCCTTAAGGGTTCACACTTCACAGATTTATTGGATTTCTATCACTAACTAGGGACCCTCCTCTGGCTTCCTGAATTGTAGCAATAGCTGTAAACTAAATATTGCTCTTTACAGGGGTCTCCAACCTTGGCAACTTTAAGCCTGGAGGACTTCAACTCCCAGAATTCCCTAGCCAGCCAGCTTTGCTGGCTAGGGAATTCTGGGAGTTTAAGTCCGCCAGGCTTAAAGTTGCCAAGGTTGGAGATACCCCTGCTTTAGAAAACAAACAGGAGCCAAGAAGAGACACTCATAAATCTTCTGTGATGGCCAACCTGAGACACCAGACTCAGAAAGTCTGTCAAGACAAAAAAATAAAATAAAATTCATTTACAGATTATAGATGGATTCCTTCTACAAGTCACACTGAACTGAGTGAGAAAGTAATGTTTCAAAATAACAAGAACTGTCCAGTGTGCATTTTTATAAAAGGATGCTGTTTCCTCCATTGTGAAAAGGTGTAAATGTGAATAGACACAGGCTTTTATACAGACCACTGTAGCACTTGAGAAAATGCTAGTGGTATTTTCTGTAGCAGAAGAAAAAACGATGAGGTCATAACAGCATTCCATTAACACATCTGCTAGGAAAACAGATACTTGAGAATGGATGCTATTAACAAGCACGATCTGGCATTATAGGGAAGTTTAAAAGGGGGGGGATCAGCTATTATTTCAGAAAGTGGGAACTATCTATCCTGCAATCCTTCATAAGCATATACATATTGTGTGTATAATAAGTCTGTTTTGGGCGTATAAACAAAAATGTCATGAGATCTGGAGCATTTTTACTTTTTTCCCCTTAAAAACGTATTTCTCCTTTCCCAAATTTGAAAATTAAATGACAACTTGGGCATCATAGATATCATACTGTTCTTCCCTCCACCTCCCACCCCCAAAGAAATAACTGCTACTGAGACAATCTTGAAGCAAGGGGTTTAAAATAGCAGGAATAAGCCAGCAGCCTGAGGTATGGGGCAATTTATTTATTGCTGCATACTATATGGGGCTAAATTTATCTAGAATATCAAGCTCCCATCACTATGGCAAATAATGCCTGTATCCAATTATTTCAGTAATGGTATTACAGTACTTGAAATCTATCATAGTAAAAGCCATCTTCTATCAGACTACTACAATCCTTGAGCCTCTGGAGCATCCAATTCCAAAACCCTAAAACATTCTCTTCCTTTTGAATTTGCACTGTATTAGAAATACAATCTGCTTTACCTCTGATCTAACAGCAATACCCGGAAGATCACAAATCCCTACTTCTATGACAAGGAAGCTCTTAATAAAACGCTTGAGTTACATACTTACTCAGTCCTCCTGGTTGTACATTACTTTATATTTGTTGTAGGTTTCTTATATCACTGGTATATAAGTCTGCCCTTTCCAATCCAATTCATCAAATTAAATAGAGAAAAAGGCAAAAGGCTAAGCAAGGAGTGATAATTTCACCTCACCCAAAATAGATTGAGCGAAATCAATTCACCAGTGCAAATAATTCACAAGCACTACAGAAGTCAACAATTTACACCATGGCTTTCTTGTTTTTGATATGCTTTAAGATGCTTATGCTTTTTGGTCTTGTTTCCATCTTCTCTCAGCTCAACAAGCAGCATTTGTGAAACAAGAATATTCTTTTTAAAAACTCACACAAGATCGTGGAAGCACTATCCAACTCCAGGTAAGGGACTCCAAGGATCCGCAGATGCAAGCATCTGGACAATTTTGGGGACTGTTTAATCTTAACTCTAGCATTGTCCTGAGGAAGGAAAAATGAAATTTTTCTCCCTGTCCCTGATGAAAATAATGATGTCGTAATTCAGCTCTGCTAAACCACTGTAACATATATATATATATATTCTAGTAGGGCTCCAGATGAAGGCAGAGAGGAGGGGCAACATAATAAAAGGAAAACAGGACAGGACATGGCAAGAGAGGCATCAAAAAGTTACCAACACAACACTTTATACTGAAGGCAGAGAAAAAAATAAAATAAACTGGCTTTTATGCTACTGAACAGTGGAGAACTTCAGAGCAAAGCAACAGAAGCAACATATAATGGCCAGCTATAATACCCCAGCAACAATTCATGGACCCTTTTGTGAACTTTCTGGGACGTAGAAATTCATCATGCACATGAGCAGTACTGAAGTATGCAAGAGGCAGGAGCTTCATGAAGGCTATGTAACAATTAAAAGATTTCCCTCAATACTTTAATCAAACAAAATCTGTTATGCTGAGGAGCTGCCTTGTTTTAAGTAGCAGAGGGAAAAGGACACAGGACTGATCAGCTGAACAATCTGGTAAGGTACTGAACAATTTGTCTCAAGTGGTTCACACTAAACAAAAAGAGGTTTTAGGAACAATGCCTGAACTGTCTGAAGACTTACTGGGGTGGAGGTGAGTGTCGTAAGGCCCATTCCTTAACAGAGATTCCGCAAATACTCTCAAGCATCACTTTTTCTCCCCATCACTTTTTTTTTATTATCTTGTAAGCACTGGCCTTCTTCACTTATTTCTTTGGTATTTGAACTTCCACTTTAGTTCCCTTTGTTGCAATTTCCTCATAATTGTTCTCATATGTAACCTCGTAAAGGGAGCAAGCTGGATAGCAAGCACTAAACTGCTAAAAAGAAGTTACAAATAGGAGATACAAAAGCCAATTCATAATTTATTCTCAATGGAGTGCCCAGCAACTGAGCCAAATATTGGATCATTTGTCAATTTGGAAAGAACTGGGCAAGTCCCTTAGTGTTTCACAGCAATGTAGTATCTCAAGCTAAAAGAACCCAAATTTACTTTTTTCCCCCTTTTAACTACATGGCCATAGCATTTGTCAAGATCTTAAACAAAGCACAACAGAGTTCCAACTTGCACTGTAGTAAAATGGCTTGAGTTGAGCCATAACACATATAAAGATCTCTCCACCACACCCTTAAGGTTCCTGGTGTTCTTAAGAGTGGATCCCCTGGATCGTATGCATGCACAAATACTTTTAAACAAAGAGGATTCACTGCTTTACACTAGGAACTGAAAAGAATTCCTAAAAGTTGAATTCATGCATTTGGAAGGCAAGGAACGCAAATTGTGTATCATGGTTCCATCTTTCCTAGGCTCATTTTCCCTTGCAAGTTCAGGTCACACACGTGGGTCATGGACCCTACCACTTTTGGGTAGAAAAAAAGGCGACAGGGACTTAAATAGACACTCCTTTCTCCAAATAGAGAAAAGTGGAAATTATCAGGAAGTAACTTTTTAAAAAAAGGTACAGGTAGGTCTGAGAGTCTAATCAAGTGAGGGAAGAGAACATGGAGGGGGTGGGTGGGAGGAAGACAAACCTAAAAGTTAAACATAAGAAAAGCTAAATTTTATATTCTTATAGCTACAATTAAAATGTAATATAGCATCTGAACATAAGCCTGAGCGCCGTTTAACAGCTCAATAAGTTCCAAGTTAAGGCATCTGAACTACAACCAAAGACTTTGGTTGCAGCCCTTTTTAATCTCTTTCATCCAAAAGAACATATTTTATAATTTTATATAATTACAATAATAATAACAATAATAATATAGATTTTTTTTCTGCTAAAAAGTATTTCAATGATCATATACATTTAGAACCAAGGCATGATGGCATTGGGGTACCTAATAAAGGTGAAGAGACCTAATGGGGGAGGGGAAGAAAAAAGCAAAAACAAAAATTAATCAATCAGTTCTGGGCCATCCCCATTTCCCAAGTATTCACTCTAGGCATCACCAGGCTGACCTATACAGCAAGCAGGCCTTATTCCGCACACAATATTCCTGGGAGACAGAAATGGTTTCTGAAAGCTATGTGTGGCAGCGGAGTCCCCATCTTCTGTCACTTCTGTAATGAAAGGCATCTCTTGGATCTTGAGAATCCACACGTTTATACAAGATCAGACAGATCCTCAGAATCCATTGCCACTGATGTTGATCGACTGGAGGTCAGCCACTTGCATGACATTGATGCCGCTGCTTGCAAGGCGCGCAATGCCTTCTGGGCAGATGGCTTCCATGGCCACCATATTGGTTGCAATGAGGGCCGAAGGTGCTGCCCCACCGGTGCCCTCGGCAGAAGCATTCGCATCAATGGCGACTGCGGAGACGTCCATAGCCACGTTGTTAGGTGCGCCTGCCTTCTTGTTTTGGTGGGTCTTGATGTGCTTAGAGAGATGATCGCTCCTCATGAAGCGCTTGGGACACTCGGGACAGGCAAATTTTTTCTCTCCTGAAGGAAGAAAACAATCATGAAGCCATTCACTCATTTCATTCTTAAAACATAGCAGTCCAACGTCTTCCCATCAGCAACCGTGTCCTGTTTTTAGACAATCAGCAAAAAGTGTATCAAGCCAGCCAGAGTTGGCTATCATCCATGCTCTTGTAACCTCCAGTTTAGGTTACTGAAATGGGCATATGCAGGACCCTAACTTAGCAGAAAATACTTACAAAGGGTAAACTCAATGACAATTATTCTAGCTCTATTTCTTTCTCAGAGCTGGACAAGCCTTATTTTTAGAGCCTTGTTTATATCAAGAGAAGCTTTTATCTACATAAGCCTCTTTTTAAGATCTTTAGGGTGATCTACATAAAATAATAATAATAATGCCCAATGTGGGAGCCTATTTTGTTGTGGTTTCTTTTTGGAGAGTAGACTTCCTCAGACATCAGTCTTATGCCATCCAAATATACCAGTCATATGCCCATAATCACCTGCTTTCCCCCATTCTATGAAGGTATTTCAGCTTTGTCACCTTCAACAAATATTAGACATCCAAATAGGTTTTTACAAAGTAGGCCCCTAAAAACGAGACATTTTAAATGCCATGTCCTTGCATAGTTTTCTTATTTTTATTTATTTAGTCATTAAAGTTATATGCTGCCCATCTCACTGCAAAGTGACTCTGGGTGGCTTACAATAAAAATCATCTATATTACAATGTAAACAATAGTATATACAAAATTAAAAACCAATTCTTAGATTTGAGTTTGAAAAAGGTCCAGGCGGATTTTTATTCAACTGAATGTTCCCACATGCTGGGTATTATTTGCCCATTCTTATGGCTCTTTATGCCGATCCTCATTTTTCAATTCAAGGCTCGTTTACAAGCCCTTAAAGCAGAAAGCAAATTAAATAATATTTATTTGTTTTATAATCACATATGTTTGCTAACTGTGTTATTTTGTTCACTTTCTATTTAGCACTTTTAAATTTGCCATTTTATATTCGTTTACAATTACAGTGAGTTGTTTTTGAGTAACGCAAATACATTCCGGAAACATTATTTTCAAAGCACTTTCTGTCTCCACATCCCCATTGCATTATTATAGCAATGTTATTTCATTTTTAAAACTTTGAAGGCAAGGAGGTATTTGTTCCAAAGTACCACTGCAATTTTTAAAAGCAGCAATGCTGCTTATAATAGCTGTAACTGTATACAAGTCTTGACATTATACCCATGATATAAAAACTACAGAGCGCTAGGGAGCACTTTTACATGCAGTAAACCAGGAAGGGATGTGTCATACGCTTTACTTAAATCTTCAAATTTATTCTGAATAACTAAGAGGTCGCTTGACTTATATGCCGTATTTTTCGGAGTATAAGACGCACCGGAGTATAAGTCGCACCTTAGTTTTTGGGGAGGAAAATAGGGGGGGAAATCTACCTACCAGGTATTCATCTGGCTAGCGTCCTTAGTCTGGTCAGCTTCAGCACATTATTTTATCCCCTGGTTAGGACTGAAAAAAACCTTTTTCGGAGGGAATAGCAATGAAAACAAGCCTGCAAAGACTTAGGGCTGGAAAAACACTTCTTCGGAGGGAGTAGGAATGAAAAAAATCCTGCAAGCTGGGAAGATCGTTAGCACCTTGTTAGGGCTGAAAAAACCTTTTTCGAGGGAATAGCAATGAAAACAAGCTGGGAAGAGCCGGGAAGATCGTTAGCACCTCGTTAGGGCTGGAAAAAAAAGCTTAGAAAAAGCTACATTCAGAGTATAAGACGCACCCAAATTTTCAGCCTCTTTTAGGGGGGGGAAAGGTGCGTCTTATACTCCGAAAAATACGGTAGCTGTGTTAACAAAGAAGACCCCAATACAAAACTCTTTTGAAACCTCTCCTTCAACTCAAGCTACATACAGCACTTGTTGCTCCTTGCACTTACCAGTGTGTGTTCGCTTGTGTCGTTGTAGCTCATCACTGCGTGTGAAACGCTTGCCACAATACGTCCATGAGCAAACAAATGGCCGTTCACCAGTGTGCCATCGAAGGTGAGCTCGCAGGTGAGATGTCTTCCCATACACTTTCCCACAGCCTGGGATGTGGCAGATGTGCTGCTTCTTTTTGCCAGGGTCCCCAGAGCTTCTGAAAAGGGTGACGTATGTAAGAGTTAATCAGATAAACTGGTTCTTTTAACCATTTGTTTTGCCCCATGGTAAAAAAAGAAGAGCTACTGTTGCATAGAAATTATCCATCATCTTCTTGGGAGGTTGCCATGAACACAAGAACTGAAGTCAGTCTTCCACTGAAATCTAGTACAAAATCTAATCACAAACTCTCCAATAATATATTGGGGGCAAACTCGGTGGAGGTTACATTTTAATTAAGTGACCAAAACCATCCCAAATCTTTCCAAGTCTTTTGTATAAGGAATACACTTTGTGAAGACACACTGGACAATCTTTAAATCGCACATTATTGTCAACGCAATGTTTGTTCTCCCATAATTTGAAAACTTCTACGCATTACATATCCGAACAGCAGCTATTTGCACCTCCTAAAAAAGCACAGATAGTTCAGGAAAAGCAAGGTGCAACTCTTTCCAGAAAGATAAATGTTCTGCTAACAAAGAGAAAAAGAGAGTGGTGTATGCTTGCACATACTTGGTAGCTACTGAGCAAAGTAAATCATGAACCAATTATTACAAATTTCTAGATGTAATCTTTCCCCACAATCTATACAACACAGGAATTATTTAATGTTACGTGTTTATGGATCTTATATAGGTAGTCCTTGACTTACGACCATAATTGAGCCCAAAATTTCTGTTGCTAAAATTCACATTTGTTAAAGTGAATTTTGGCCCATTTTACCACCTTTCTTACCACAGTTGTTAAGTGGATCACTGCACGTGTTAAGTCAGTAACATGGCTGTTAAGTGAATCTGGCTTCCCCATTGACTTTGCTTATGAGAAGATCGCAAAAGCTGATCACATGACCCTGGGACAACGCAACGGTTCTTCCAAGTGTGAAAAATGGTCATTTTTTCAATGATGTTGTAACTCTGGTCACTAAATGACTGTTGTTAAGTCAAGAACTACCTGCATGTCGTAAACTACTTTGAGGCTGCCGTAATCAGCTGTCCATTAATACTGCAAGCAAGCAAATAGTGCCATTTTGTCAAACTACGTGTTTTTGTGAATCTTTTTTCCTTGCAGGTCAACAGACACGAGTGCCGAACTCCATACGTTAGGGCTTTTGACTTAAAAGTTTGTGTCCCCAACAGAGCATGCTTCCCAAACTAGAAATTCTACTTCTAAGACACTAAACCAGAGGTGTCAAATTCGATTTAATTGAGGGCCGCATCAGGGCTGTGTTTGACCTCGGGGGTGGGGTGGGGTGGGGTGGTTGGCCAGGGGCGTGGCCAGCTTGACGTCACTCGTGTCGGGGGCATCTGTGGCGGCTTGAGTGCTCTGCCAGCAAAAACAGGCTCCCAAACTCCGTTTTCGACTGCGACGATCTCCTGCCGCCCTCTGCTGGCAAAAACGGGACCCGCGCCCCCCCCCCGGGCTCCATTTTCAGCCACAATGGCCTTCTGCTGCCCTCTGCCAGTGAAAATGGAGCTCGGGGGGGTGCAGTGCGTGTGCGGGCCACCCCGAGTTCTGTTTTCGCTGGCAGAGGAACTGCGGGCCGATCCTTCGCTGTTTCCAGGGCATCCCCGCAGGCCGGATCTAAGCACCCCACGGGCTGGATCCAGCCTGCAGGCCTTGAGTTTGACACCCCTGCACTAAACCAAGAATCTATGATAATCCCTTCCTTTATTTATTGACCTTTGCATCAGAATCCACTCAAAATTTGCAGCCGGTTTTCCTTGCACAAGCTTACCTGCCATCGTTGTCTTTGCAGTAAGGGCAAGTGCAGGCTTCTCTGCGCATTCTTCGGGCTTGCTGTGGCTGGGCATCTGGACTGGCGTCCCCTTCTTCCAGAGTGGTTCCATCATCAGCCAGCCCATCTACAGCAGTACCATGGAGGCTAAGGTGGGTATTATGATCACCTGTAGAAGAAACTGGGATTTTTACCATCTCAAAAGCCAAAAGATCATCTTTCACCAAATCAGTGATATTTAAGCACATATATAATTTCATTACCTGAAAGTCAAAATAAAGAATGAATATATCCAAACACAAGAACATATATCAACTATATTATCATTTGTACAGAAGTTATTTTAAATGTTATTCCCAATTTTCCTTTCACTTCCTTCTGTCTTTTTTTCCTAGTTTGTTTTACATATTAACTTTTAAAATAATGTATTAAAATTCTCTGGATGACACATTTACAAGCAGGCAAAAGAAAAGAACACAGCCATATTTTGGGGTAAATGCTTGTGTATAATTGTTTTAATTAAATTATTCTCAGTGTCTAGTGTCATGTATGAAATTAGGATTCTTAGCATATTGACACACAGATTGCATCCTGATGCCATCATCAGCCTTGTGCATACCTCAGGCTTGCATGCTTCATTCTTGTCTTTGCACTTCAAATTTTTGAGTAAGCACTATTCAGTGTAATGATAATAATAAAATGATAAAACTCAGTCTAAACACTGAAGAAGCTACTTGGATAAAAAGTGAAATGTTTCAAACCCCCCCCCCCCCAAAAAAGAAGTCCAGTTGCCATGAATCAACTTCCAGCCTACTCCGTGTAATATTTAAACATAACATTTGAGAAAGGGAAATAGGCATCTTAACTCTGTTGAAACAAGGAACTTACTTATTCATCAAATTTAGAACCATACATCTTACTGCCCAAGTGAATCTGGGCAGCTTATAGATACAAAGTTCATAAATCATGCTTTGAAACTGGCCAATTCACAAACCAACCAACTTTTAAATTAACCACACTTCCTCAGACTCGAATGGCATTATGAACTAAAATTAATATTCCAAAACTTTTCACAACTAGATACGATGGGGATTTCTACAATCCTAATAGTTGTACAGAGCTGCTGGGGTATAACCAAGGAGAAGAACCTCTTCTTTGGCTTTCAGGGGAAGTAGGGGAGCATTTGGGTCATTTTTAGTATTTTGGAATGTTTAGGGGCAAAATGAGTGGCTTAGTACTTGGATATACTTAATCTGCTCTTAAAATGATCCAATTACTTTCCACTTTAGAATAGAATAGAATAACAGAGTTGGAAGGGACCTTGGTAGTCTTCTAGTCCAACCCCCTGCTTAGGCAGGAAACCCTAAACCATTTCAGACAAATGGTTATCCAATCTCTTAAAAACTTTTGACACATGGCCCTCTAAATGACAGAAGCCGATATCTTTGTTTATTACAATGTCTGCATGCAATAGACAAAAATATGCACTTATTAATAATCTGAAATGTATTTCAACTTTTACACAATATTTGAATGTTTGATTCCTGCTGTGAGTTTCTGAAAAATTTTCTACTATATATTCATGCATGTCGTATTGTTGGAGTTTCTTTTGGAACTTGCAAAATGCTGGGCTTAACAAAAAGCATTTTTTAAAGTATCTGTTTAGCTGGAAATGATTGCAGCAAAAACCAAGAAAGCTAATCTGCAAAGCAGATGTGAACTAAACCAATGATAAAGGCAGGACAAGGAATAATGCAGCAATACTTCTCCTAAGAAAGAGATCCAGAGGACTTTTTGGAGCCTGCTAGCTGGCTAATTACGGTGATTTCAGAAAGGATATAAGCTTGAGAAATCATTGGTTAACTTCTACACCACATTCTCTCTTCTTCCTTCCTGAAAACTAATATCCAATTACAAATCCTTAGAAATTATAGCTCAATGCTGATGAATTTTCCACTGCAAGATAAAAAACACTTCTTAAAGGGAGGTGAGCTCAGGAGGAATGGCAAGCTCTGAAGCCTATCAATTTTTCTTCCCATTTTATTGGCCTAGGCCAGGGGTCTGCAACCCACGGCTCTGGAGCAGCATGTGGCTCTTTCATCCCTCTGCTGCGGCTCCGTTGCTCAAAATATGCATTACAACCGCCAATGTGCGACACACATGATTTATTGAGCTTTTCGACCCATCCTTTTTTGGGGGGAATTCAAAATGTTATTGTTGCATGCAGAAATAAAAATGTGTTTTCTCTGTAGCAGGTCATTGATTTCATTAATGCAACACACTATAGTTTTTTTACACATAGCATAAAGGTAAAAAATGATATATGCAGTATTATCTTCATTTTAGATGTCAAAGTTCTTTCTCTCCCCCAAACTCCACATCTACGGCTTCCAAACCCCAGCCAGGGCAGTGGCCACTCTGCGAGTGCACTTCCCGCTCTATGGTAATGGCTGGAGCTGGACTCTGCAGGGGGAGCTGGCCCAGGCCGTGGATTCCACGCGAGTGCTGATGGTGGGTGCCGGTGGCATCGGCTGCAAGCTCAAGGACCTGGTGCTTACCGGCTTCACCCACATCGACATGGTGAGGCCTGGGAGGTGCGCAAGTGGGGAGGGGGGACAGACGCTCACACGGCTTGGCGCTTTCATGCCGCTTCTGTTCACACAAACACACCCCGCGGGAGGGGAGGCTTGAAGGCGGCGTGCAGAGGGAGCCTCTCTGCGGGACTCCCAGCTGTGAATGCGCAGGTCACCAGGGGCCTCCTGCACCCCAAAAATAAGCCCCCCCAATAATAAGGCCAAGGCCATATTTGGGGGGGTCAAAAATATAAGGCCCTGTCTTATTTTCGGTGAAACACGGTAATGTAACTGAAATATCTTTACAATTCCCCAAGGCATGTCACAACTTTTGAGCACCTGTTTGGAAAGTTGAAAAATATGACACGCCAGGCTAAAAAGGCATTATCATTAACCCAAAGAGCCAGAAGGCAAAACAAACGCTTCAGACAGCTTTGGAAGATAATAAGCTTGAGCAGGTGGGAACCGATTCAGATAATGAGAGGATAAATTCTGGCAGGGCACCTAGCCCAAGAATATACCACTGGAGCAAAGGTAAACAACACACCTGCCTATGCCAGCACCTGTGGTTATGTAACAGCAGCGTCGGGGCCCTTATACATCTCTAACTCTGGACCCATGTTCCTCTCAACTCAACATGGCCCTTGCCATGCACTCAGAACCCGAGTTTGATATTCAGACCAGATAGTATAATTCTCTGGTGCCAAGACCTTGGGCTATCGTGGATAATGCTTGCAGCTCCACCTCTGCCTTTATCATGCTATCACCAGGCGCAGAATTGGGTGCAATTAAAGTTGCTGGATGTCACCATTAATGTCCAACATGGCTTGAGATCCAGGTAATCTCTAGCACCGTGAAGAAAAGGCTCCCTTGGGGTTCCAATCCCTACAGAATGGCACCTGCAATAGGCCTTGTCAATCTCTGCCCCTCTTTCCTGGGATAGCATTTCTCTGGAGATCACACTGGGGCCAATTTTCTTGGCATGGTGAAAATACCTGTCTCTTTTAGTGATCCTTTCAGTTATTATGTGTTGAAATTGCTCCTCCTGCAGAGGGAACGTTTATTTAGGCGGTTTCCTCCAGACTTGGGGATATTTCTTTAGATATTTTAATCTTCTTCAGATATTTTAATCTGTAGGTATTTTAATATTTGTGCTATTCTGAGGAGCTCAGAAAAGGCAAACAAATGAATTCTAATAATAAATACATGAATTGTCTTTATAAAAGGAGTAAGGTCTTTGGCTAAAACCATTAACTAAGCAAATCAATTCTATGGCATGTCACCTGCATGCTTTGTTCAGTTTAACAGCACTGCTCACTTGCAGCATTCATTGCAGATCGTGGAAAAGGGAAATAGAGAACAATTATATAGTCTGATTTTGACAAATTCAACTAGTCAGCAGGAAGGGGGATGCAACCTCCACCCATTAGGATGAACATGGCACGATCTGTGAAAGTGCAAAACTTGTCATGCAGATTCATGTTCATCCTATGAGACACAAGCAGATCTGAAGCAGTCCTCAAATGGCTTAGCTCAAATTCCCATCTGTTCAGTTGTTTGCTTAAAAACCTAAATGCTATCAATTTTTCTTTGCAAGGAGTGGCAGTAGGTGCTCTGCCACTGAGTCATCTTTGTTTTCAAACACAACAAATATGGTTGACTGGGTACAGGAATGCAATCTTTTGATTTAGTTACTGAGCATTTTACTTATGTGAAGGACTAGGTTTAGTTTTCAAGCTCTGTATATAGCTCAGGCAGATCTTTTGTTGTTTCTTTATAGCAAGTTTATCTTAAAAAACCTTGTTTACCTTAATATCCTTGCAGATAAAGTTGAGATGTTACTAAGAAGTAACTTACATTGCTAACACCAGGGTTTTAAAAAAACCCACTATGGTAACTGGAATCTTAGGGTTTCTTTTACTACTAAATTGCATTTCTATTTTTTAAAAGATTTTTAATTCACCTTTTTCATAAACAATTCAAGGTGGCAAGCAAACCTAATATTCCTTCCTCTTCCTATTTTCCCCCTGGATAACATCATGTGAGGTGGGTTGGGCTGAAAGTGTGACTGGACAAAAGTCACCCAGCCAGCTTTCATGCCTAAAGCATGAGATTAGAACTTAGTCTCCTAGTTTCTAGACCCCCACATTATCCTGGTAGACACATACCTTTCTTACTGCAGGATATAACTTCTTAACTACTGCACTTACCAAAAAACAGGGGCAAGAAATAAACATAGCTGATATGATCAAACTATGAACTGTGTTATCTATGTAAACCACAGCGTACCTTGTTCACATTTCTAATTTGTTATACAAATGAAAGGAAGGAATATTTTTCACCTCTTATTTGCCATTATTACAATTAAACTAAAACATGTCATACAAGTTCTTTGACCAAACATTAATGTTATTTTCTTTTTTTTAACATCTGTACTTCTCAGCAATAAATCATTTCACTGTTGTCAGGTTGAGAATCTGGCTAAGCAACTAACGCAAAGAGCCTAATCATGGCAGAATTTGTTCTTACTAGAAGCTGCTCAGCCCTGAGCTAACTTCAGTGCATTCATCAATCATGGTTATTTCAAACCAATTAGTCTGAGCATTCAGGATTCCTCTGCATCATTTCTTTGGGCATTTCAATTAGACTTTTGTTTTTTTTCAAAGACAATATAGTAACTCAGTTACCATTTTCCTCTTAACAGTCAGTGACACTTTCTTGCTTATAAAATCCCAGGGTTTTTTTCCCCCTTTACTACTACAGGACAGGTTGCATCCCATTTCAAGCCCATGTCGAAGCATGATGACAGCCTCATTCATTTGCTTTCAGAGGCTGTATAGCAGCATTGATAACAACTAGGTCAGTTAAAATCTACCTGATCACTACAAATCCCTGACAGACCTAATTTTGCACATTTTATAAATCATTATATAAAAAGCAGGAAGCAACTAAAGGTATTTGACATAAAACTAGAATTAAGACCCGAACTTCTGTTGTATGCAAAAATCACCTTTAGTTGCTTCCTGCTTTTTTTAATGGTTTATAAACTGTGCAACTGTGTTATAAACTCTGTTTAACAAGATTAAGTGAGACACACCTGATTTTGGGGGTTTTGGCACAATTGTTAAAGAGAATCACTGAAGTTGTTAAGGGATTCACATGGCCATTAAGTGAATCCGACTTTGCTTGTCAGAAACTGGCTGGGAAGTTTGCAAATGGTGATGGCGACTGCAGGGTGTTACAACAGTCATAAATACATGCCAATTGCCAGGCACATGAACTTTGATTATGTTACCTTGGGGCTGCTGTGAGTCATAAGTGTGAGGGCCAGCTGTAAGCTACTTTTTCGGTGCTGTTCTAACTTTGAATGGTCACTAATGAATCTATGGTTTATCATTTCTCCTAATTGCCACACTGCTGTATCACTGAGAGAGGTTTGGGGCCATTAATGTGCCAGTGAGGCCAGACTATGAACTACTTACTGACGGGTTATCTGGCCTGCAGCTGATTAAAATGAATTGGAGTTCAGGTGGAAAATAGCAACAGCAATAGCACTTAGACTTATATACCGCTTCATAGTGCTTTACTGCCCTCTCTAAGCTGTTTGCAGAGTCAGCATATTGCCCCCAACAATCTGGGTCCTCATTTTACCCACCTCAGAAGGATGGAAGGCTGAGTCAACCTTGAGCCTGGTGAGATTCGAACTGCTAAATTGCAGGCAGCTGGCAGTCAGCAGAAGTAGCCTGCAGTACTGCATTCTAACCACTGCGCCACCACGGCTCTTCAATGAGAGCACCCTTGTAGAACAGAATGAAAATTGTATTTCAATTGAGAAAGATCACGCTAAAAAACAGCGAGGAAAAGTGACAGAGGCCGGATAACCTGAACATTGAATTAAGTAAGGTGCTTTATTTCTTTCTCAGCTCTTTTGTACACGGAGGATAAAAACAAGGAATTTTGATATATGCCAATCAAAGCAATATAACATAGGGCAGTTATTGTCCGAGACTCCTTAATCAACACTCATCAATAAGTTGAATGACAAATCTATTTTATTCATACACTCCTCCTGCTGGGAGTACTTAACTTCAAGTTTAAAGAACGGCTAAATCAATACAAAAAATTGATCTTGTAAGTGCTAATATTTAGTAGAACTGTGCAGGCTTACAAAATGATTCAGAATACCTCTGCTATTCATTAAAGGTTCACACCTTTGGTTACACTTCTGTGCAAGCCTGAAAAAAACCCACCCAACTTTAATTAATCAAATCTTTAAAATAGCAGATATTGATTGCAAACTCTTAAAGCTACACTTTCCCTAGGCTTGTTGGGGGGGGGGAGTCTTTTAATAAATAGAGGAGAGTACTAGGCTGATGCTGAAGCGGTTCTTCCAAATAGTTTCTAAATCATGAAGAGTCCCCTAATATTTAACAAGCTGGGAGTAAAAATCCAATCTAATGCTAATACTTTTAATATTGAACACATTCGAAGAACTCTGTCCTCAATTAACTTTTTAAATAACTGTTTTTGTGCAATCGTTTTATAAGTAAACTGATTAATGGAGAGAGGGGCAGAAACCATTCACAACCTGAAAGTATCAACTAGGATGTGCAGCAGTGTGGATTTGAAAGTTAAAAAAAAAAACTGAATTGGAGCAGCCTGGTAGAAACACTGCCTGTCTGCAACATCTTCAATCTACAAAGCCTTTTCCCCAGGATTAGGGGCTTGCCCTCCACCACAGTTGTACAATGTGGGAAATTGTTTGGCTTCAGGAGCTCCAGCGTCCCTTTCTGCCTTTAAATCTGAAATGTTGCACAGCTCTATTATTGAGGCCATTTGCACCCATAAGTTAAGTAACTACTAGTCATCTCAACACTAAGCCATCCCCTTTCGTAAACCGTGCTTACAAGACAAGAATCCCAAACAATGGCTACATCTGGGCATCTTTCAAAAGTTAAACCTTTGTGAGGGGCATTCCAAAAAATGGGCGCCAGAATGGATATGGCCGACCACAAAACATCATATACCACAGGCAAAGTCAATACTGGGACACACAAACACACAATTTTGCTAAAGTTTTTTTTAAATAAAATAAAATGACACTACAAATTTTAAGAGTGAAAAAGAAAAGTAAGAGGTGAAAAAACAGCAAAGAAAGAAAAAAAAGGCTAGGTTTCTAGTCTTAACAATAGCTATACTTATATTTTACCTTAAGGTTACAATATAATTTTCTTCTCTCCATATTCTACACCAGTAGTTCCCAACGTGGGGCCCACGCCCCACAGGGGGGCAATTTGATTTTTAATGGGGGCAATTGGAACCTTGTTTAAACCAAGTTAATGGCCTTTTAGGCTTCCTCCTCATGACTAGGAGTTCACTTTTTGAATAGTAAGAACTATATGTCGGGGGAGGGGGGGGAGCATCAGGATTTTAGAGATGTTTAGGTGGGCCATGGCCAAAAAAAGGTTGGGAACCACTGGTCTACATGCTTTCTAATTATCAAATGCATAAAACACAAGGTTTTTGTCCCTTTTTTTTTCTTTCCAACAAAAAGTCCATAAGGGGTTTCCAGTCACTAATAAATGTAGTTATTAGATGCAAATCATTTTTAAAGAATAAAGTTGTGGTTTAGGTATGATACAGAAGAATAGCTGGAAATAGAGATTATACTCGAGGCGGAGGCTTCACTCGCTTTCCAGTAATATGGTTTGTATTTAAAAATCATTCAAAAAACATTTGAACAGACAGAGAGCTTGGTGAGTGCCAAGAATTATGCATACTGTTGTGCTGTGGTGCCACTTTGGGGAGCCAAGATACAGGCTATCCTCTCAGCACAGCCTTTCATTTTTACCACTGAAGATGGTAAAAGCCAGTCAGCCTCTTAAGAATGGCAATCCAGATCAAAGGTTACCAAAACACAAGATTAGATCAACAGAAATGAGGAGAATGAATTTATCATCTCCCTTTATTATGGAAGAACCGAGAGAGCCCTTAAGGAAGAGTAGGCCACAGAAAGCTGCTGGTTTGGATGACATCCTTCTTGAACAGATAAAAGCAATCTGGACCGAAAGCAAGATAGTGGCTACTACAAATGTTAAATGAATTGCTTAGAACAATCAATGTAAGATTCCAAGTGTCTGGCGAAAGGCTATGGTTGTAGCAGTTTTAAAACCAGGTAAAGAGGCCAATAACCCTAAGAACTACCATCAAATTTGTCTCTTGTGCCATACCTACAAAATCTTTGAAAGAATGATACAAAATCGCCTCGCTGTAGAACCCCCCTCTTCTCATACTGCAACAGGCTGAATTTCACCCTGAAAAAGGTTGTACCGCACAGATACCGAATTTAAACCCCAATATATCGAAGATGGATTCCAAAAGGGCAATGTAACAGGAACTGCATTCATAGACCTCACGGCCGCAGAATACCATCCATCTTAGAAGACGGAAGCAGGATGTTTATGATACGACTAAAGATTTTAAACTTACAAATATCACCAAGAATCTGCTTCAGAACTGTTATATTTTTTGTTTTTGTTTTTGTTATGGAAGTGCGAAGTAGATGGGAGGAATCAAAGGAACGGCTTGCCACAGGGTGATGTAACTGGCTCCAACTCTTTTTAATATTTACACCAGGGATCCCTAACCCCCGGCCCATTACCGGGCCACGGCCAGTTCAGAACCAAGCCGCGGAAAGTGTGGGGGTGAGCGCACATGCACAGCTGCCCTTGTGCGAGCGGCGGGCCCTCGCGTGAAAGGTGCAAGCTTGTGCTCACGTGCAAAGCTCTGCTTGCACAAATGGACTCGCTGCCCACACAGAACCATTCCCTCCCCTCCTCCGGGGCTGCCAAGCCGGAAAGGCTGGGGACTGCTGATTTGCATCAATGATCAGCCGCTCCCTGAAGGTATTAACAACTATATGTATGCTGATGATTGAGCAATGGCTGTACGGTGAGAAACATTTGAGGAGGTTGAACAACAAAGCTGGATCGATACTATTGTGATAACCAGTTAGTTAAGACCAAATCCAGCAAAAACCCAGGTATGTGTCTTTCATCTTTGAAATAAGCAGGCTGCTAGGAAGCTGCATATTACATGGAAAGGGATGTTATAGGAGCATTGCTACAGCCCTAAGTATTTAGAGGTCACTCTAGACAGGGCCCTAACATATAAGCAGCACTGTACCACCACTAAACTGGAGGTCAGTGAACAAAATTACATCCTCAGGAAATTAATGAGCTCTAATGAGCCAAACAATAGCTCTGGCTCTTTGCTATTCTGCAGAATACGCCTGCCCAGTCTGGTATAAATCAGCACACGCTGGGAAAGGAGATATTGCTCTGAATGAAGCTAGCAGAATTATTATCTGATGCCTTAAATCTACCCCATTAGATAAGATCTACCACCTAGCGGCATTGCCCTACCTGTTGTTCACAGAGAAGAAGCAGCCTACAGAGAGAGATTTAAAACATGTATATCTAGGCAACATCCTCTCTATGGCCTATAACCAATTCATCAGAGATTAAGATCCAGGAAAAACTTCCTTAGGTAGACGGAAGACTTTGAAGAATTTGAAAGCATAGAGTGGCCCTATGGAAAGTAACAAAGAACCAACACTTGATGAAAGCAATAGAAAAGCTGGCACCTGGTTCTGATAAAACCTGGGAAGTATGGAAATCGCTGAATAGACTGTGCACAGATCCAAGATCTAGAGACACCCTGAACAAATGGGGTCATCTGGTGTCTTTTGCCCTTTGCGATTGTGGTGACATGCAGACAACAGTATACCTGCTATTTGTGTCCTGGTCAGTGTACACTTGAGGACCTCATAGCAGCATGACAGAACGCAATTGATGTTGCTAGTTGTGGGCAGTATTTGTTTAACTTGTACATATTTTAATCTTCTATTTTATATTTTATATTGTATAGTATGCCTTATTTTAATTGTGATGCCTGAGACTCGAGTAAACAAACAATTTTTACCACATAGAACCTGGTGTAAATATCAGTAAAGGGGTGATTATGGAAGGGCACAATAGTTTCGTGTTTAGTTTAGTGTGTATGTCGACAAGGAAAGACAAAGATCAGCATTTTCTAATTTGCTGTTCTCTTGATATGTTGATCTACAGCTCAAATCATTCTAAACCAGTATGACTAGGGAACTATAGGAATTCTAGTTCAACAGAACCTGAGGACATCCAGTTCAAGAAAAACTATAATGGATGCAAATGCAGGCAAAAAAACCCCACCCCACACAACACTACTTGTTTTCTTTTCCTTTAGCCAGTGATAGCTTGCAGCTTTTTCTCACAGTCTTCTTCTCCAGAAAATCTGGACTAACCTCATTATTAGGAGACATAATTGCATCTATCAGAGAAACACTTAATTGCACCCAAGGTACACATTCAAATGCCACTTTAGCTTTCAAAACCAAGCTTCAACATTAAAGGAATCAAACATCCAAAATACAAACATTAAATATGCAAAAACAGTGTGGCTTTGGCTAAGTGTTTTTGCTAGGAGCTTAATGATACAACTTTTCTGCTGAACATCCGACTGAATATTTGTACAAAGAACTGAAAGAACAAAGCTAGGAGTTTAGACTAGCTCCATACACAAATACCGTATGTACCCTTAATTCTTTTTAAAATAACTTTACAGTATCAAACATCTTGTGCATTAAGGGGGGCAGGAACCCAGCAGCTCACCAAAAAGTACCGTATGTGCCGGCGTATAAGACGACTTTTTACCCCTTGAAAATCTCCTCTAAAGTCTGGGGTCGTCTTATACGCCGGGTACTAAAACTTCCGAGCCGGGGGGAGCTCAAAAACAGCCGCGGACGCATCCCTGCTGTTCTCCAGCCAAGCGGCCGAAGGAGCCCTGCCGCCGCCCTACATCTCGGTCTCTTCGGGCTTGTCCGGCAGCCTGCTGGGAAAGCTGCGACGCATGGGAGGGAAGGAGCTGCTATTGCCGCTCCGGCGTGTCTCCCCGGTCACTGTGGCTGCACCGGGGAGCCCGCGTCCTTGTCAACAATGGAGACGCTGCGCGCGCGGAAGACACCACGGAGCAGAGGCGCCTGGCGAGCGAGGCGAGTGGCAGCATCGGCGGCAGGCTCCTGCCCGCGTCTCCCGCCCGCCTGCCCGCCTCTTGCCTTAGCATTTAAAAGAATGAGAGGCGGGTGGGCGGGAGACGCGGGCAGGTGCCTGCCGCCGATGCCGCCACTTGCCTTGCTCCGTGGTGCCTTCTGCGCGTGCAGCGTCTCCATTGTTGACAAGGACGCGGGCTCCCCGGTGCAGCCACAGTGACCGGGGAGACACGCCGGAGCGGCAATAGCAGCTCCTTCCCTCCCATGTGTCGCAGCCTTCCCAGCAGGCTGCCGGACAAGCCCGAAGAGACCGAGATGCAGGGCGGCGGCGGGGCTCCAGGGCTCCTTCGGCCGCTTGGCCGGAGAACAGCAGGGATGCCGCCGCGGTCGGGGACTCAGTCGGGTGGCTGCAGCCCCGCGGGAGACGGCAACAGAGGTTCCTTCTTCCTCCTGCAGGGAGAAAGACAGAAGGAAGGAAGGAAGGAGGAAGGAAGGAAGAAAGAAGACAGACAGACAGACAGACAGACAGACAGAAAGAAAGAAAGAAAGAAAGAGAAAGAAAGAAGTTAGGAAGGAAGGAAGGCAGAAAGAAAAAGAAAGATGGTAGGAGGGGTAGTCTTATACGGCGAGTATATCCCAAACTCTATATTTTAATTGGAAAAGTTGGGGGTCGTCTTATACGCTGGCACATACGGTAAAAAGAAAACTGAAAACTACGTCAGCCCTTCAACAAACATACCTGTATTTACAGGTTAAATATTTTTCAAAACAAGACTGCGCAATTGAATTTCTACAAATTGCAGTGCTAGAAAAGAATCATGAAAGGGAGTCCTAATCCTTTGCATTGCTAGACACATGAGGTATGCAGAAGTTGCATATTTCAATATTTATTCCACTGAGAAAAAGAGGGTTTTTTAATAAGTTATATAGACATAAGTTGATGGTAAGAGGCAAGTACAGAACAATTATGGTCTCCCTGCCCATGTTTTAACTGCTTCTGTCATAAAATTTAAGTACTATGAATCATGTATAACCTAAAAACTAATTTAATATGAAATTATCTAGTAACATGTTTAATCTCTATATTTACTCATAATTAAAATATCCAATATTGCAACGAAGTCTTGAATGTGCATCTCTCTCTGTCCTACCAATTTCTCTTTCCTAACAATTAAAAAGGACAAAAGGCAAGAAAATACCAATCCATGTAAAACTTCTTCTAGCTGTATCATTAAATCAGGGTGTATCAGCACATGGTAGCTCTTTAAACTCTTAAGCTTTTAAAACTACGGTAAGTGAATGAGCAGCCAAACTGAAAATGAGATTCCAGTTAAGTAACTGGAAACTGATGTAAATTGGGATAAAATAATCCTAACTTCACACATATGCTGATTGGGGCCTGCACCATAACTCAGTAAGGATACAGGATAAAGTACAGGAAAGTTTAAATGCCTTCCATTAGGGGAAAAATACTAATAAATTGTGGGATTCTTTAGCTTAGAAAAAAGGTAACTACAGTAGTACTTTATTAATGTGTATAAAAATCATGACTACTATGGAAAAGGTAGTCAGGAAGAACACTTTCTTTTTCAAAATATTAGAACCAGAGGTCATTCAATGCAGGAGTTTTAGAATAGACAAAATGCTTCTTTAGAGCAGTGTTTCCCAACCTTGGCAACTTGAAGATGTCTGGACTTCAACTCCCAGAATTCCCCAGCCAGCAAATGCTGGCTGGGGAATTCTGGGAGTTGAAGTCCAGACATCTTCAAGTAGCCAAGGTTGGGAAACACTGCTTTAGAGTATATGGCTAGTTGTGAAATTTATTACCACAAACATTTACTTACTTACTTATTATAAAAGCTAATATCCTGCTTTTATACTCCCATCCCTTATCTGTTTCCACAACAGCAATGTGAGATATGTGGGCTGAAAGAGTTGCAACTGGCCCGAAGTTACTAAGTGAGCTGAGTGTTGCTGAAATAGACAGGAACACAGGTCCTCCAGCCACTCCTAGGCCCCAACTTTACTTTGGCTTCAAATGTTAATCAATTTTTTGCTTTAACAAATAGCCCTATACCATTAGTCAGGTAAATCAAGGATTTATTGTAACAGTTTAAGAGAGTGTCCCCTATTTCAGTTCAATTACCTCAAAGATTCCTAATTAGTCATTGTGCAAAAAAAATGTGGGCCAAGTAAAGCAAAAGGCCCATTACATCCATTTTTACACAAGTGTATTTTATGTATTTGACACATGTTCAAGGGAACTGGATTTGTACAGTATATACATATTGTATGTGTTTTATGCTTGTTTTATAATATAGTAGAAGGAAATTTATCCAAGAATATTTGAACTTGGATAGAAATTAAAGTTGAACCTTAATCCCATTCGGCACCCAAAATTACATTTCTTGTTTTGTTTTGATGTGAAGGAAGGTTGTAGTTGGCAAGGTAATATGAAAATATGGCACTGTGCCAGATTTTCCATAATAGTAGGGTCTGAATTCTCCATCTTTTGCTAGGTTTCCATTAGAGAAGGGTTGTATATGTATTTAAAACTGTCTTTAATGTATTTTAGTTATATGCACTATAGTTTTGTTTCCCAACTCAGTACAGTAGGTAATCTAATTGTAGATTTTCTTGTCAAGCCTGTCAGAATTGGCTTCAGGAACTGAGAGAAATGGATTTAAGGATTACAGGTTACAAGTTCCTATATCAACTAAAGAACATAGATACATGGTAAAGAGAAATGTTTGAACTCTCCCCAATTATTCCAAGGTAACTGGAATTATGTGCCACCACCGTTTTTACCCTCCCCCCCAGAAAATAACAGATCCTGAGGGTTTAGGGAAGTGAGGGCATAATGATTAAATCACTTAGTACTATAGACATGCTTGAACATTTCTTAATTTTATTAAATTTTGGAACACAGAAGAGCTACTGCTACCTTCAATGGAAATTAGAGAAGGGATATTTAAATGAACCATTAAAAGTTGCTCTAATGTGCAAATCTGTGCAAATCATGTGACAAGTTACAAACCCAAAATATAACATATATATGCCTGGCCTTTAGTTTGCCTTATAGGCTTAAATATAGAAAGTAAAGTTCAAGGCTAAAGGATATGCAAATGCTAAAGGATACAGAAGACTTTGAAAAAATATTTTTGAAAAAAAACCACAGCTTTTATATTCTATTTTTATATTTTAAACAGTAAGTTTCTAGACCTTGTGATAAGATTTCTGAAATCTTGACTTCCGGTTCCGGATCGCTGCATCGCAGACGCTCCTCGTTGAGCGCCTTTCCTTTTCCCTGTTAAAGCCGCCAGAACAGCTGTCTGGCGGCTTGAAAGTCTCTGCCCCAGGCAAAGGGGAGAGATGAGAGCCGGACAGGTGGGGTAGAGCCCCCCCTAGTGCCCCAAGTGTCAGCCAGGGGCGCGAAAGGTGAGGGCTCCCCAGCCAGCCTGTCTCTTGCTCCGGGGACTTGGAAACCTCCGCTTTTGCGGAGCAAGATGCTGTGACCACCCGCTGCTTCGTGAATGGGATTACAACTATTTAATTGTTTAAACAAGCAGACAGAGAGAGACAGGATTTTAAAGGGCAAGTACAGATTTTTTTTTCCTTCAACTCCACTGCTGATTTTCACTTCGGAAGAAACTAAGTAACAGTTATTAGGCTACAACATGGCGATCGGAGAAAGTGGGAGGAGAAGTGAAAGTAACTTTCGTTTCCCTAGCAGCTTTTTTTCTTATGGAAATTTTTGATTTTGAAAGTTGGCTTTACTCTCTCTGTCTCCCGATTTTGGATTAAATAATAACTGACAATTTTTTAAAAATAAAATTCTATCTGGCTTTGGAATTTGAAAGAATTTTAAAAGAAATTTAAAAGAACTTTTACTAGAGGCTTGGCTTTTTCTTTGTTCACCACTGGAAATATTAAAATGGCTTCAAAATCTGGAAAGATGGTTTTGAATAAAAGAATGGATTATTCATCTGGTTATATTTCTAAAATGCAACTTACCACTGAGTTAACACCCCCAAAGTCTTTAACACCTGAAAATTTAATAAGTACCTTAAAGATTATGAAAGATGAACTTATTGTTGAATTTAACCAAAAAATTAGTGAAATAGATAATAAAATGCAGGCTGCTTTAAAGAATATTGACCAACAAATTAGAAATGATGTGTTGGAGGTATGTAAAGGTCTAGCAACAAATATTGAAGTTTTGGCAAACCGCATTGAAGAAAACAAACAAGTTTTGACAACTTCAGTAGAATACATAGATAAAATACAAAATGACATTGCAAATTTTGAAACAGAGGTGTTAATGACGCAATTCAGATCCATGGAATTTGCCATAAGGGTCAGGGGGTTGAAAGAAGGATTATATGAAGATTTGAAAGGAAGGATGGTGGAAGCTTTGGAGCAGGTGTCTGGACTGTCTAAAGAAGAACTAGCCAGGCAAATTGATAAAATATATAGAATCAACTCCTGGTATGCAAAACAAAAACACCTACCAAGGGATATTGTAATATACTTTACTACAAGAGCCTTACGGAATAGGATTATACAGGCGACGTTTAAGAATAACCTGCAGGTGAATGGCCAGGAACTGATGATATGGAAAGAAATTCCCTCTAAAATGCTCAAAGCCAGAAAAGATTATACCTTTCTGATTGATGAATTTAAAAGGTTAAATTTACATTACAAATGGGAAGCACCAACAGGAGTTGCAGTGAAATTTCTGGGAAAAAGATATCGGCTTAATACAACAAAGAAAGCTACTGAATTTTATGTCAACGTCTTAAAGGCTGATATATCCAAGATTCCAGAGGAAAGATGTATGAAAACAAAAGAGGAGGAGGAGGGAAAGCCATCCCTTCCTCTTCAAACCGAAACAGATTTACAAAATTTAAATGATTGGCAGAGCCAGACAGATGTCTACAGTGTGGAAAAGGAGATGGAAGATCGGGGTCAGATGGGAGGCGAGCTGACAACTACAAAATTATCAAGTTACAAAAAGATGCAACCATCATCAAGATACAACAAGATGCAGTGTTGAAGTTTATTGGACAGATGGTTGCCATTATGACTGTACTTTTCTTTTTCCCTTCTTTCCTTAATTTTTTTTTCTTTTCTTTACTTCTTGCATTCTTTTTTTTTCTTTTGTTTTTTTGGGGGGGCTTATTCAAAGTATTATTAATTCTTTTTAAAGATTTAGAACTTTTTTGAACCTAATAATTTAATACATAGTAACATTATGTTACTAATAGAGTGGTAGAATTTATGATGAAGTTTAAGGTTTTTGTATTATTACTTAGTTATTTTTTGTGTAATATCAATTTAAGTTTTATTTAATTGTGAGAAAGATTTGGAATTGTTATCTATCCAGTTATAAAATATTACAATTAGATTTAACATTTTTTTTTTGGGAGGAAGGTTATTTAAAGTTTGGAATTAGTGCTTATAATCTGATATATAGTAATAGTATGTTATTTATATACTGATTGATTTTATGATGAAGTTTAAGGTTTTTGTATTTAATACTTAGTCATCATTTATGTAATAATCATTTAATTCTTAGTTAACAGTGAAGAAATGTTGTGAAGGGTAGATGATTGAAAGGAGGAGGAAGGAATTTTTATTAGTGTACAATTTGGAGTTGAAGTTTTAAAAAAATAAGGTGGAAGTCAAAATTTTTTAATTTAATTTAAAGTTATTTTATTGATATTATGCCCTGTACTCTCTCTGGGAAGTCCGGGGGGGAGGGAAAGGGGTGGGTTAGGGGGGAGAAAAATTTAAAAAAAATGTTTGTACTTTCTATTTAATGTTTAGCTATTATCTATGTAATTTTGTACTAATAAAACTTTTTGGAAAAAAAAAAAGATTTCTGAAATCTTTGCTTTTAATTGTTCTTTTCTCTTATTCTTGATCTGC
Organism: Diadophis punctatus similis; assembly: GCA_023053685.1. NCBI lineage: Eukaryota > Metazoa > Chordata > Lepidosauria > Squamata > Dipsadidae > Diadophis > Diadophis punctatus. Next base: position 1,016,301 of record JALIGW010000049.1, read on the forward strand.
TAGAATTAGGCAAATAAAACTTTTAAATTTTAAATGTAACTTTAAGCCCAGCAAACATGGAATTAATAGGGGCTAGAGAATTTCACTTCTCATTAAGAAACTGGACTATTTCAACCCCCAAATGAAAGTTTAAAAAACAAAAACAAATAAGTAATGTAGTCATATTGCTTTTAACCTTAACTTGAAAACCTGATACCAGTACTGTGAAAAAAAATCAGAGTATTCATTAATCCAAAATTATTAATGAGGAAGTCTATCAACAGCTTTGTCAAGAGATTTCAAAAACGAAAACCACTTTGATAAACAGCATACTACAAAACACAATTCTTCAAAAAATAACGTCATTATTCTTTGTGGAGGAAACAGTAACTTAAGCCAGGCAATATTTAACCATCAACTCTAAAGTTCTCAAGTGCAGTTGGAGAACATAATGCTTAAGTATCCTCCAAAATGAATGCAAAGTAGGAATTAAAACAAACAAAACAGGCTTTCCAAACAGAATTATGTTCATGTTTTTTTATCAAATCTCTTTCAAAAAACAGCACCAGGTTTTAAGTGCCAAGAGCCAGTTTTAGAGAACAATGACACAAATCTATTGCATCTTTCTTAATCTTCAATGTGGAGTCTTTGTCACGTAAGTATACTTTCTACTCACAAATACAGATAGTCCTCAACTTACGACTACAATTGAGCCCAAAATTGCTGTTGCTAAGTGAAGACAGTTGTTAAATGAGTTTTGTCTCATTTTACGACCTTTCTTGCCACAGTTAAGTGAATCACCCCAGTTTTGGGGGAATAACAGGGTTGTGAATTGAATCTGGCTTCCCCATTAACTTTGCTTATCAGAAGGTCGCAAAAGGGGATCACATGACCCCCCCCCAAGGATACAGCAACCGTCATAAATGTGAGTCTGTTACCCAGTTGCCAAATTTCTGAATTTTGTTCACATGACTATGGGGATGCTGCAACGGCCGTAAGTGTGAAAAACGGTTATAAGCCGTTTGAATGGTCATTAATGAACTGCTGTAAGTCGAGGCCTAATTGTAGTTATTTTAAAGGGCAATCTTTGTGCTACTCTGAATATTAAAAGTATTTCAAAAATTAAGTTCATAGCTGTCCTACATTTGTCCCATGTTTTAATTACCGTATTTTTCGGAGTATAAGACGCACCTTAGTTTTGGGGGAGAAAAACAAGGAAAAAAGGCCTCTGCCTCCAAGCAATTTGACAAACAGCAAACAGCCCAGATTATATACACTGTTCGCTGTGTATTTCTGTGCATGTGTGTCTGACCCATAGAAATAGCAAAGAATTGGGAGAAATGTACATTATGGCAGTATATTAATGCCAGAAAGTTTTCTTAAATGTAGTCACACTAATTCCTCCCAATTATTTTAATAGATCTACTCCAAACATGACTAAGTCAGGGTTTAGCTCAGCTGCCTTATCTTAATACTAAACAGGACACTGTTACATTTCAGATTATACTTTTACAGATCTTTAAATTTGATGTGGCTTTCTGGAAGTATAGCTATTCTCTGCTATTTAAAAGAAGATACAATAGCACTGGGCCTCTTCAGATCAAGCATTATTTTAAAAAGCTTCTTTATTTTGTTAAGTTGTCTAGAATAATAAAGCAGTCTTTAAAAAATAAGTCTAATAATTTGAACATTCTATAGACATTTATAGTTATTGACTTACCTCCTTGCAGTTTCAGCAGTCCAACATTGCCAGCAGTTCACCTCCCAGCAATTTGCCTCCTTGCAGCTACCGCAGTTTCACTTTCATTTTAGCATGTGGCTGCAGCCTCTCAGCTGAGTGTCGGGAGGCAGATAATCACTTCCTTGTGCTAATCAGGCTCTGCGCTGTTTGCTACAAAGAGGTAAATTGCTGGGAGGCAGAGCCCAAAGGGTGGGGGTGGCTGGGTGGGGCTACATTCGGTGTACAAGACGCACCCAAGTTTTCACCCTCTTTTTTGGGGGGGAAAGGTGCGTCTTATACTCCAAAAATACGGTATCTATTTAAAATTAAGCATACCCTCCATTGCTAAATTAAAACTTGTCGTAATGAGTACTGTAGGGATCATCAGCATTAACACTGGTACTAGTTATAGAATTATGAGTGGTCCTTAAGGAGAAAAACTGCAGTAACTAGGCTGAAAACAAAACATTCAGAGAAATGCACACACTTTTCAAACTGAGCACTGCACTTGGCACTTTAATGATATGCCATCAACCATTCTCTCCAAAATCGATAGGCCCATAATAAAATGGGTGAGATCAAACGTTACTGAAATAAAAGTTAACGTGATTAAATGTACTGAATATATGGGGAGTAGTGTGTGTATGTGTTGTGTGCCTTCAAGTCAGTGTTGTCTCCTAGCAACTGACTGAACTACTTGCTGTGGGTTTTCTTGGCAAGGCTTTGCCATTGCCTACTTCCTAGGGCTGAGAGAGGGGGACTGGCCCAAGATCACCCAGCTGAGGTTTTTTTTTGGCCTAATGCTACAAACTACTACTGATGTTACAAACGACTACTACACCGAACTGGCTTTTCTACAAAGAGTAACTCACATTAAAAATAAAGATTTGGTGGCAACTTCTACAGGCATATTGGGGCTTCGGCCAAGCCTTTGTGGATGGTGTGGCTGCGACTGGGAAACCTTATACTTCAGAAAACCTTACAAGCCAACACCTTCCTGTTTCCAATTCTAATTACAGTTTTATAAACATTAGAAGGCTGAGAATATTTTTTCCCTTCATTTTAAAAATTCTATTTGTAGAATTCACCACAAATAAGTCACTGGATTCCAAAAATGTAGAGTTTGATGCATAACACAAAAATTTATAACTGAAGCTCACAATATAACACCTGTAATACAAGGCAAGCTTCCTGAACCTCATATTCTCAATATAGATTGGATTTAACATAAAGTAATTCTTATCCAGGCTGGTAGGTTGGGAAACTGCTATAAAGTAAGCAAGTAAAATAATGAATGACAATACACTGAACCTCATCCCTACATTCACAGAAGCAACAGAACTAGTAGCCACATCCATGCAATTTGTCCAAATAAGGAAAAAAAGTACATTGCAATGAAAAAAAACCAAAATTCTATATGCAGTGAAAATGAGAAGCTCCTATAACTTTACATTTGCTTACCGTATTTTTTGTACTATAAGATGCACCAGAGTATAAGACACACTTTAGTTTTTGGGGAGAAAAATAGGGAGGGGGGGGAGAAATCTGCCTACCAGGTATTCATCTGGCTAGTCCTTAGCCTGGTCAGCTTCAGCACATTCGTTTGCTCGCTGGTTTTGAGGTTGGGGATGGTTTTTATTTATTTATTATTGGTTCTTCTATGCCGCTCTACTCCCGAGGGAGTCAGGGCGGCATACAGCAAATTATACAAGAACACTAATAATAAACAACAGTTAAAAACAACAATTAAAAATTACAAAAAGATTAAAAATGTTCACCATCAGCCATACCGGGCGAGAGCTCAGGTGGAACTAGGCTCACCCCCTGCCTGCAGGAAGAGCCATGTCTTGACAGCTTTTCGGAAGGCCAGCAGGGTGGGGATGGTTCGGGTCTCTGGGGGAAGTTGGTTCCAGAGCACGGGGCCCCCCACAGAGAAGGCCCTCCCCCTGGGGCCTGCCAGCCGGCATTGTTTAGCTGACGGGACCTGGAGGAGGCCCACTCTGTGGGCCCTAACTGGTCGAAGGGAAGTATGAGGCAGAATGCGGCCCCGAAGGTAACCTGGTCCTAAGCCATGCAGGGCTTTAAAGATGATGCTCAACACCTTGAATTGTACCCGGAGACCGATGGGCAACCAATGCAGCTGGCGGAGTATAGGTGTAACATGGGTGTACCTTGGCACACCCACAACACACGCAGCCGCATTTTGCACCAACTGAAGTCTCTGAATATTCTTCAAGGGTAGCCCCATGTAGAGCGCATTGCAGTAGTCCAGTCGGGAGGTGACAAGGGCATGAGTGACCGTGAGTAGAGCCTCCTTCTCCAAGTATGATCGCAATTGGTGCACCAGGCGAACCTGTGCATAAGCCCCCCTAGCCACAGCCGTAAGGTGTTGATTTAATTTTAGCTGTGGATCTAGGAGGACCCCCAAATTGCGGATCTGTTCCAAGGGAGTCAATTTCCCTCCCTCGAGAACCAAGGAGGGACAGTTGTCAAAGTCCTTGGGAGGCAATATCCAAAGCCACTCAGTCTTGTCGGGGTTGAGTCTGAGTCTGTTCCTCCCCATCCAGGTCCTAACATCGTCCAGGCATCGGCACATTACATCAGCTGCCTCACTGAATTGAGGTTGGGGCTATGCTTCTAAAGCACAGCTTATCGTTGGAGGGAGCAGCAATTAGAAAAGCAGCAAAGCACGGAAGATGGCTTAGTTTGTGTTTGGGCTGAAAAACAGCTTCAAAAGCACAGCTGATCCTTGGAGGGAGCTCCAGTGACTAAAGCAGGCAAAGCATGGAAAGGGTAAGAGACGGCAGCAGCTGTTCCTGGTAGCCATTTTGGGCACCACGCGAGCATTTGGAGGCTGAAAATGCAATGTGCGGAGCCCAAAAACACAAGCCATTGTCAGTGGCAATCTCTGCAGCCAGGAAGAGAACGCGCGGAGGCCGAAGGGTAGGGGCCAGCGAGTGGGCGGGGCTACATTCGGAGTATAAGACGCATCATAGAATAAAAATTTAGGATGTCCAAAACTGTCCATCCAGAAATTACCCTGAGATCAATGGCTCTTTTGACTCAATGCGCATGCATTATTCCCCTACTTCATTTAAACGGTTTCTTGCATTTTCTTATCTTTTCCCCCCACTTTGTATGTGCGATCCTCACATCACAAGAGTTTACTTGTAAATGTTTACTCTTCCACCCACAGAATTATTGAATAATTAGGGAATCAGCAATGCATAAACCATTTCAAATGAATTCTGGAAAGTATGAACTCAATGATCTCTAATGCTTTAATCATCTTGTGTTACACTATGCAATCATAAAGACCTGAAGGGGAAAAAAGGCCTCATATGATTCATTACCATTTTGCAGAGCCAATCACTTGGCTTATGGGAGAACACACCACTATAAGACTCTATAGACATATTTTAGACTCTTTGTTCTTCAATCTTCTTCACTCTGACGACCCTGGTGTTATGATTTTGACTCCAAAGGTAGTTAGGTAAGGATTCTGAAATTGTTAATTCCAATACATTTGAAAGGTGCAGGGCCAGAGTATCTTCGGGACTGTCTCCTACCATATACCTCCCTATGACTGGTTAGATCTCACAGGGTTGGCCTGCTACGGGTTCAGTCGGCTAGACAATGTCCACTACTTTGTGGAATCAGGTACCCCCTGAGATCCGGACTATGCCCACCCTATTGGCCTTCAGGAAAGCTGTGAAAACCTGGCTTTTCCGGCAAGCCTGGGCCTAATAGATAATAGATGTAGGCCCGTGATTGTTTGAATGGCTGAGTGTTTTTAATGTGCTTTTAACATTGTTTTTTAAATTGTTTCATATTGATATTGTTTATATTGTTGTTAGCCGCTCAGAGTCCCTGCTGAGTTGAGCGGCATACAAATGTAAGTAAGTAAGTAAGTAATAAATAAATAAATAAATAAATAAATAAGGTACTAATTAAGAAAGGCAGATCCTAGAGGACCTGTTTTTTCAATTTCTTGCATCCACCATTCACTCAAATCCTTTCTCAAATATTCACATATGACATGCAAATGTATAGAAGCTGTTGCCTTATGGCCTTATTCCATATAGCTGAATGTGTGTCACAATGTTACAGCCTTAAAATTCCTTCCATATATTTTATCCAACTAAGAAAATGCATGACAGTTAGTCTTCTAGCAGATGCCAATCTAGCCCTCTATGCAGGTTACTACATTCACTACTGAATGAATTTTGAGGCTCCACACATAAATTGGGGATTGGCCACACAGTGCACATGGTTGCCATATGTTCATACTGTATGTGGTCTCTCCATCAAATGATATTGATAAGATCCTAAACATGTATGAACACGTTCAAACATTTTCTTTGAAATGGCAAAAATCTCATGGAATTACCCCAAGGTAAGCAAAGTGGGAAAATTGCCACATTGCCACAAGCCCCTAGTTCAAAATGGTTCTGGGATCTATTAGATTTTCTATATACAGTACTGTACCTAATAATGCTAGATGTCTAACTCTTCACATAGCGATAAATAGAACATAGTGATAGTCAGTTGCCATTCATAGCGTGAATGACCATCTAAATCCAATTTGAACATTATTTCTCAGTAAAAAAAAATACAGCACAGCGAAGAAACATATGGTGTTGTAACTGATAATTCTTGGCAGAATTTTCTTTTAAAAATACAGCAGATATTACAGCAGATATACCGTATTTTTCAAAGTTTAAGACGCACCTTTTTTCCCTCCTAAAAGAGGCTGAAAATTTGGGTGCTCCTTATACTCCGAATGTAGCCCCGCCCACTCGCTGGCCCCTACCCGTCGGCCTCCGTGCGTCCTCTTCTTGGCTTACAGAGATTGCCACTGACAATGGCTTGTGTTTTTGGGCTCCGCACATTGCATTTTCAGCCTCCAAACGCTCGCGCGGTGCCCAAAATGGCTACCCGGGAACAGCTGCTGCCTTCTCTTACCCTTTCCGTGCTTTGCTGCTTTAGTCACTGGAGCTCCCTCCGAGGATCAGCTGTGCTTTTGAAGCTGTTTTTCAGCCCAAACACGAGCTAAATGATCTTCCGTGCTTTGCTGCTTTTCTAATTGCTGCTCCCTCCAACGATAAGCTGTGCTTTAGAAGCATAGCCCCAAACATCCCCAACCTCAAAACCAGCGAGCAAACGAATGTGCTGAAGCTGACCAGGCTAAGGACTAGCCAGATGAATAACTGGTAGGCAGAATTTCCCCCCACCCCATTTCCCCCAAAAAACTTAAGGTGCGTCTCATACTCCAAAAAATACGGTATCTCTTCACCATACTTTTAAAAGTTCTGAAGGCAGCCCCCTTCAACTTTTGACAGACTCATGTAACCTTAAAAGAAAAATGTTTTTAAAAACCCGTTATTTCTTGATGTGAAAAAGTTAAGAATTAGAAATGCAATTTTTTAGCTTGTTTCTTCATGTCCAACCTTCAGTACACTTGTTCTTTATGTTCCAATTTATTCCTTCAGTAAAGAAAACTTTGTTTAAATAATATTTTAAAATAAATAATGTACATGGAAATCAACATCATGCACTATGACAGGGATGTCAAACTCCCGGCCCACGGGCCAGATGCGTCATGCACTGACCACGCTGACGCCGTTTAGTGAAGGGTAAAAAAAGTCCCGATACGTCACGTGACACCGCAAGTTTGACACCCCTGCACTATGAGAATCTCCTACTTACCAGTGGCATTGGATATGGTGAGAGGGAGCCCTTGTAGCTGATGAACTTGGATGCCAGATCCCAGGGCCCCAAGGTTGATGGTCTGAAGGCCCGGCACAGAGGATAGCTGAGCAGCATTTACAGTGACTGTGCCACTGGGTAGAGAGGCAGAAGCTATTGGTGTGAGTGTTGTGCTGGTGGTCCCCGTCTGCCCCAGGGACACCCCCTGCACAGGAGCCAAAGCGATTGTCTGAGCTTGTGGATTCTGGACCTGAAGATTTTGAAGTTGAATGGTTTGCCAGCTGACTTGTCCATTTGGCCCTACAGTGGGCGTTCGAATAAAGATTGGACCAGTGTTGGGGAGTGCCTGGATCTGCAGGTTCTGCAGGGCATCTTGAGCAAAGGTCTGGCTGCCTTGTCCTCCTTGAACAAGTTGAGGTTGCACTAGGATCTGCTGGTGGTGGTGGTTTTGATCAATATCTTTCTGTTGTCCTTGTTGGACTGCAACTTGCACAGCATCGGCATTCTGAGTGCTGTTTGTCCTCTGTGGCGTCTGCACCTGAACATTTGTTCCCATACTGCCGCTAGTAGAAAAATTCATGATGCCCAAATTACTGGTAGTGGTAGTGGTACTGTAGTTGTTAGCATTGGTGAAAAAAGAGGCAGTATTGGCTTGAGTCGCAGCCACGCTGCAGGAACTAACTGATGTGACAGAAACTGGCTGAGAATTATTCTCTGGAGAGCTAGAATTGCTTAGAGTAACTGACTGAGAGGTGGGGGCCAAACTGGCAGCAATGCTGTTGACAGGCAATAAGGTGATATTGCCGTTCAAAGCCAGTGGGACGTTAGTGACATACTGGGTTTGCCCTGAGAGAGCATTTACTCCCTGAATGGGGACAGCCTGCTGCAAAAGATTTGGCATGGCAGCCAAGATATTGCCTGTGCCAGACCTGTTTGTAATGAGCTGCTGGTTAGTTCCTGGAATTATCTGCAGCTGGCCAGAGGCATCTTGCTGGACACTAACTTGAGTGGGAGCAGTGGCAAACTGCAACTGTTGACCATCCACAGTTTGAAACTGGGGAATCACCTGATACTGAATATTCTGCAACATTCCTGATAAGCCCGTCAGAACTTGTTGGTTCTGCATATTTGAGGTGGCAGCAACCACATATTGCCCAGTGGTGGCAGCTCGGTTTTTAGATGATGAATCGTTATCTTCATTGCCGTTATTCCCCAGATCTTTGGGAGAATCAGAAGCTCCAGAAGTAGTGGAAATTATTTGCCAGCCATTTGCATTTTGGGAGATTTGGGCTGCAGAAGCAAGGTCCAGTTCACCTGAGCCTCCCTGTTGCCCCTGTAAACCATCAGAGTTGTCATTGGGAGATTCAATCCTGCTGCATGTGGCTGCTAGCAGGGCCAGAGGAGAAGGCTGAGACTCCTGTCAGGAAATAAAGAGCAAGACAGGAGGAGTCAAGTATCTGGCCACCCCAAATGACAGTATAAAACAACAGCAATTGGGAAGGAGCACAATTAATAGATGATTTGCCAATCTCCTAAAGCAGTGACTGTACACACTGGTTTAACCAACATAAGACATCAACAAACAAACATCTAATAAAATAAACACCCCTCATCACTCAGGTTAGACTATTTTATTCAGAAATATTCACTTTGAACTTGGATTAAACAATTTTACACTACAACAATCTTTCATGAAAAAGTAGAAATCCCAAACACTCACAGAAATACTAATAAAATGTTGATGAATCTTTAATCTCCAGACGTTGTGAATGCTTCTAACACTGGAAGCTTTTAAGAAGGGATTGTACAACCATTTGTCTGAAGCAGTAAGAGTCTCCTGCCTGAGCATGGGGTTGGATTAGAAGATCTCCCAAGTTCCTTCCAACCAGTAATGGGTTTCACTGACCTTTGCTATCTGTTCGGAGATGTGTGCGCGTAGAAGCTTCTGCGCATGTGCAGAAGCTCCATGACGACGTCCAGGCGGGTGGGCGGAGCCTCCCGCCGCCACCACTACCGGTTTGCACGAACCGGGGCAAACCGGTAGCAACCCACCACTGCTTCCAACTCTGTTATTCTGTTAACCTAACCTGTCTTAAATTTACTCATCCCCTAACTCAAGAACCGTAAGATTATTATCATCACTTTTTCAACTGTGACTTTAATTATAGAGGATTGCAAAAATATTGAAAAATTTTTTAAACTGCAAAAATGAGCAATCAATCTTTTTCAAAGAAAAAGAAGAGAATGTTCCATCACCACATATATTAAAAACCAAAGGTATCTTTCTATTGCAAATTGAGATCTCCCCCTCCCCCCAACCCAACTCTCCTCAGAACTCTTACTTACCTGGGCCTCGCAGTTTCCTCCATCATTACTGAAGCCTTCATCCACCTTCTCAGTCTTGATAACAACCATGTCTTCTGAAATATCATGATCTGCATGAGAATTAGAGGATTAAGAAAGAAAAAAGAATAAATATGAGTTAAATATATTATATAAAGCATGTAGTTCTTTCAAGAGGAAGCAGAAAGGCACACAGCTTATTTAAAAATGTAGCATTACCATTAGATCCTCCCATGCTATGTAGCATACAGGTAGTCCTCGACTTACAACAGTTCACTTAGTGGCCATTCAAAGTTACAACGGCACTGAAAAAAGTGACATAACCATTTTTCACACTTATGACCATTGCAGTATCCCCATGGTCATGTGATTTACATCTGAATGCTTGACAACTCACATTTATGACCGTTGCAGTGTCCCAGGGTCATGTGATCCCCTTTTGTGACCTTCTGACAAGCAAAGTCAATGGAGAAACCAGATTCACTTAACAACCGTGTTACTAATTGAACTTCAGTGATTCACTTAACAAACGTGGCAAGAAAAGTGATAAAATGAGGCTCACTTAACAAATTTGTTGCTTAGCAACATACCTTATTTTTCAGTCTATAAGATGCACCGGTGTATAAGAAGCACCAAGATTTCGAAGAGGTAAGTAAGAAAAAAAAAGTTTTTGTCCACCCCGGCCCCCAGGAGCACTCTGCAGGCCTCCCAAACCCTCTGCGCGCCCCATTTTTCGTAAAAATGGGATGCGGGGCGGGGCTTCGTCAGTGTATAAGATGCACCAACATTTCCACGCTCTTTTAGGTGGGGGGGGGAGGTGCGCCTTATACTCTGAAAAATACAGTACATTTTGGGCTCAGTTGTGATTTTAAGTTGTAAATTGTAAGATTTAAAAATGAAGGTCTTCATTTTTACTTTACACAAAGTAAAGCATTGTGACTAGATTATGCATTTAGTGATATACTTTGGAACACACACACACACTCACTCTTAGAATTTGTCTTTAAAGTCATCTAGCACCATAATGAACTACACCATAGTTAAGGTCCCTAAGAGAAAAAGTGATCAAGAGAACACAGAAATATAAAGTGTCAATAAAGACAGTGTAACGCAGTGAGCAATTCAAATGTAACTACAAAAATCCTACGCTCACATTTTTAATAAACAATAAACAAGTCAAACCATCTTACATGATTGTTTAAAGAATGAGAAAGGATGTGATATACTACTTCCCAATCTCTTTGAATAAAGGTACAACAAATAACTATGATTAAAATTTAAAGAGCAACTTTGCATTAGCATCCCGGATAAACTGTATGCACTGCTCATCAACAAGGAAAATAAAATGGGGCAAAGTGATCACGAAGAATTGTTGTTAAGACCCGGAATAAAATATCCAGAGGGGCTCTTATTTTGCTATTAATTGCTGCAGTACACATTCACAAATGTTCAAAAAAAAAAAAAAAAGAAAACATCCCAGGAGAAGGTCCGAATCAAAATTGCTAGGCGGATATGGGTATTGCCTCATATTTACAGCCTTCTCCCTCACCCGGCACCACCTTGGCCACTTCCTCATGCCGATTATGCAAAAACCAACCGGATTTCAAGCCTGGGATAGTCTTATTAAATAAATACCAGAGATCTGTTTACTTTTTTTTTTGCAGCATCCCTTAACAAGAGTCTTAAGGCGGCTAGACATCTTTAAAAAAAAAACCTCTCTGTCATGAAAATAATTCGTTTTCTCTTAAGTGTTGCTATTACTATTGTTTTTTTTTAAAAAAAACCTAAAAACAGCTCCACTCTTGTCAGCCTTCATCATAAACTCCATCTCTGCAAGGCAGAGCAGGGCAAGGCCTATGAGAGGGGGGCTCTCTGGTAAAAAGGCAGATGCAAAACGCATCTCTGACGGCTGGGAGGAAAAGGGGAAGTAGTTGCATGAGTCACTCCCAAGGGGCGTAGGAGTATGCAAACTTCTGACTTGCAGCTGGTTCAATACGGAGTTCTGCACCCAGTGTACACAAAGCAAAGCCTGCCAAACCTAACGATTTCCGACTTTAAAATTCCTCGCCCAGCGAAGGGTTTTTGTTTTTTTTAAAGCAGTTCGACATCTCACACGCCAATGTTAATAATAATAATTTTAAAAAAAACGACGACGACGGCTCCTCCCTTTGCATTGGAATCAGAGAGGAGGAGAAAAGAGGCCTAGCTAAATCTTTGGAGTTGCCCCTGCGGGTTTGCATTTCTTTTTCTTTTCTTCCCCCCCCCCCCCCTCTCCTAAGAGCAGAAGCAAAGCTTCCACCGAAAGGGTGGATTTCTTCATATTTTGGGCACGGTACCAAACAAGGCCTTATCGTTTCTCAGAAGTGCCTCCGGCCTTCCTGGGAAGCCACACAGGGCCTCTCCGGAACTGCAAGTTTGGCCCCTTCCCCCTTTCAACCGGGAGAGAGCCACTTTGCACATGGCCCGAAGCTTCGAAGCAAGGATTCAAGGAGGGGGATGGGATGGTGGAATGTGGGGGGGGGAGAGACACCATATACATACACACAGAGGCTTTTAACGTTTCCCTTGCTACTTTTTCTCCTCCTCCCTCCTCCTCCGGCCTCGCCTGCGTTTCCCTCCCAACCTCGGGCAGCAGCACCCGAGAGAGGAAGACGGAGGATCCATCCGGCTCCGCCGCTTCTTTCCAGCGGAGAAATTCCAGCCCCCACCTGGTCCCGCCCGATCCTCCTCCTCCCTGAGGCAGCTTGCCCTCCCTTCCCATGGCCGCTTCCTCCACCCTCCATCCCAAGCCCCGCTCCCCTCCTCGGGGCCCCTCCCCCAAAAGGCTTCCCCTACCACGGATCCTGTGGCTGGCTTCCCCTCCCCAGAATCGTTACCCCTCCCCCGTTCGGATCTCCCCCCCGCCCGGGGGGCTGGGCTGGGAGGGGCGGGAAAAAGAGAAAGAAGGCGGCGCCCCCCGCCCGGCCACGATGGTCCCTTCCTTACCGCTCATGTTGGCTGACGGGGAAGGCTAACCTAAGTGGTGCCGGAGGGGTGGGCGGGGCGGGGGCAGCGAAGTCGGTGACGAGGCAGCCTAACCCCACCGGTGACCGCCAAAGGGTTGGCGAAGGGAGGGAGCTGCGCCGACACGGCCCAAGCCTAGGGACACGCCTCCTGCCGCTCTGCCCAATCACAAAGCCTGAAGGAAGCTCCGGAAGGCGGAACTAGAAGTGAATGACGTATCCTCCGACTATTCAAGCAAAGCAAGGCGGGGCTTGGCGCGGGAATGGTGGGGGTGGGGGGGGTGAAGAAAATGGAAACAGATTACGAAGAGCTCGGTGGTGGCACTCCTTCCAGGAAACGCCTCTGAGCGAGGCTCCGCCCTATGGAGAGAGGTGGAGCTTCGACCGAGTGTTCGAGTAACACGGCCGAGGAAAGGACGAAGAGACCGGAGTAACTGACGTCGCGGTCTGCCAATCGGCTGTCGCGCGAAGTTTCGGAAGTTTCGCGCGTATGATGAAATCGCACCGCTTGACTCGTCACCGACCTGCTTGTAACCCAATCAGAGCGCGAGAAGGCCGCGCGAGGTTTTCATGAAAGGAAAAGAAGGCGGAGACAGGACAGGAAACGACATGCGCAGCGGCTACGGAGAGCCTAGTTGAGGGGGAAAAAAGTCGGAGCGATTAAGCGTTGAGCCGAAGGGCAGCAACAACAGGAAGGCGGAAACCTGCCTACTCCAATGAGGGACGCGGACGGCCTTAAATTGGCCAATGGGCGATGACGGAGCTCGTGGGCCTTAGCAAAAAGTGACGGATGTGGTGCCATTTTAGCTCGGATGTGGAAAGCGAGGTTCCGCTTTTGCCTCCATTTAATGAAAGCGTTATGTAACAGCTAGTGACGCTTGAGCGTTTTTCTGGAAATCGGTGAAATGGGGGTTGGCATCCGGCCACCGATTCAGTGGTTTCGCTAGTTTCTCTTTCTTACCTGTCAGTGCACGGAAGGTGTTTAAAAAAAAGGGATTGGCATTGGCGTTCACAGTACTTAAGCTTTTGCATGCTCCTGTCAGTGAAGCAAGCATTTTTCAAGAAAAGAATAAATGAAATTAGTCTCGTTAAGGGGCACTTTTCACATGTTGAAAGATATTGCTTATACACTGATACACAACACGTTCGGATAACGTAAGTTGCTCATGCTATAAATCAGGTTGCAGAATCTTCCCAAATGGGTCATCACTAGGTGCTGATGCCTTGTTAGATAATGTGTACAATAAAAGGGTGAACTACATGTAGTCCTCGACTTACAACGGTTCATTTAGTGACAGGTTACAAAGTTACTGTCAAAGTTACAAAGGCACTGAAAAAAGTGACATATGACCATTTTTCACAGTTACGACCTTGGCAAAACTCACTTAACAAATGTCTCACTTAACCACAGAAATTTTGGGTTCAATTGTCGTAAGTCGACTACCTGTAAGTCGACTACCTGTACAAAGGAAACTAACATGATGGGTCACTGAACGTTCATATATTTGCATTTTAAAAAGTAAAAAGAATTTTTCAATTATTTAGCCTGCAGCATTTTTCATTAACCATTATTTTAATTAATATTTTAATATTAGTTGTAATGGTAGATATATAATAGTTTTTCAAATTCAGTGCCTACAAAATACTACTACAAGCTACAAAAAATGATTTTGGGCACTGCAGGCAACCTCACATACTGTGGTTTAAGACTACTGTTCCTTAGGCCTCAGAAAATTGTGCCTGCTGACACTTTTCAACCCAAACTCCCTGTCCCTTTTTTATTATTAAATGAATGGGAACTCAGAATACTGTAAACAAAGTACTCTCTGGAAACATATCCTGTATTTCTGCCGCCCAGAGTCTCTGTGGAGTGGACGGCATACAAATGCAACTAATAAATAAATAAATACATTTCCAATAATGTTTTTTGCGCCCTCATAGCAGGGGTGAAATCCAGCAGGTTCTGGAGAACCGGCAGCGGAAATTTTGAGTAGTTCGGAGAACCGGCAAATACCACCTCTGGCTGGCCCCAGAGTGGGGTGAGAATGGAGATTTTGCAATATTCTTCCCCCTGGAGTGGGGTGGGAATGGAGATTTTACAGTATCCTCCCCCTGCCACGCCCACCAAGCCACACCACACCCACAGAACCAGTAGTAAAAAAAATTGGATTTCACCACTGACTCATAGATCTCAAAGGGCTTAGAAAATAGATGGTAGGTGGCTGCACAGGTTCAAATAAACTACATTATTTAATAGGAAAAGCAATAGCATGCCAATATAAGTAGTAAAGGTAAAGGTTTCCCTCGCAAATATGTGCTAGTCGTTCCCAACTCTAGGAGGCAGTGCTCATCTCCGTTTCAAAGCTGAAGAGCCAGCGCTGTCCGAAGACCTCTCCGTGGTCATGTGGCCGGCATGACTAAACGCCGAAGGCACATAAAACACTGTTACCTTCCCACCAAAGGTGGTCCCTATTTTTCTACCTGCGTTTTTTACATGCTTTCGAACTGCTAGGTTGGCAGAAGCTGGGACAAGTAACGGGAGCTCATTCCGTTATGTGCCGCTAGGGATTTGAACCGCCGAACTGTCAACCTTTCTGATTGACAAGCTCAGCGTCTTAGCCACTGAGCCACAGCGTCCCTTTCATAGGTAGTACTATACTATAAAAGTTTGCAACTTTTCTATAATACAGTACATGGAGAAACTTACTGGCCCTATGTCATATAAACTAGGATTGTAATTTCAGTGTCTTCAATACAGTAGTTAAATGTCAGAGTTAAGTGTGGCGATCCAAGTTCAGAATTTCCTAATGAAACTTGGGACAATTTTGGATCAGTAACCATATTTCAGTTTGTTTTACCTGAAAAGTCAAATATATAAAACAGATCTACATATGCTTCCTGTTCTTTGAAGGAAATGTGGGAAATAAAGTTTGTAAATAGAAGAATATGAGAGCCAGCTTTCTTTTTCTTCAAAGTTAATGTTTTTATTGAGTTATAAAGTAATATAAAATACAAAGTATAAAGTAAATAGGAAAGGAGTGGGGAGGGAAAGGAGAAGTGAGATAAGAAAAAAAGAAAAAGAAGCATTGACTTCCGACAATGAGAGCCAATTTTCTGTAGTGATTAAGACATCATTTCTCTCAGCCCCAGGAAGCAGGCAATGGCAAACCACTTATGAAAAACCTTGCAAAGAAAACTGTAGGTACTTGGCTAGGCAGTCTCCAAGAATCAAGCATGATTGAATAGAAAAAATAAAAATACTTATCTGTATAAGTGCATAAGATCTTAATACCGATAGAAAAGTAAGGTGGGAATCTTCTGTTTTAACAATTGTATTTAACAGTAGTAGTGTTTAAGCCTACAACTCTTCATTTCAAAGGAATATACTATAAATTATGTAGAAAATGAAGCATATTAATGGTTCCAGAGATGAAGTGCTAGATGTGCTTCTTGAGAACCTGAATCCTTATTATAATGCTTTCAGAAAGGCATTATTTCTATTTATACAATGAATAAGAGCAAACTTTAAACTTAATTATCTGAAATCAAATAGTTATTAAAAGTGTATTTCTTTAGTCTTCCAAATGTGTTTTGAATTATTGCATATGATCACATTGAAGTAAATAATAAAAAGAGTTGTGTACTAATTTTAAAATTATGTGGTGATCCTTAGAGGAACAGGAATGATCAGAACTCAATTAAAGAAAGCACAGTATGTATTTAGGGTATTGCATAGTACTTTGTATATATATTGACATATGATTTGGATTGTGTTTATGCTTGAATTCCTTTGTACACAGTATTCATTGGATACTTTTCTGAAATAATTCAACAAATACAGATACAAATACTATATATGCTATATCCCTCCAGACTACTTAAGGCCACCTGGGAGTTGGCCTGTGATTGGATCCATATGGTAGTGAATGCTTCTTTGAGTGAGGGGTAGTTCTTCCTGCCTTCAGGGAGGCAGTGGTGGGTCCCCTCCTCAAAAAGCCATTACTGGAACCAACAGTAATGGACAACTTTATCCAGTCTTCAACCTCTCTTTTTGGGAAGAGGGTTGTAGCTTCAAATGGCCCTGGAGGAAGTGAATTGTCTGGACTATTTTTTGGTTAGATTTCAGACCAGGATATGGTATGGTGGTGGCATTGATCGTGCTTGCGGATTACCTATAATAGAGAAGGGATGGTGTGGTGCTATTGTCCTGATTCTTTGATCTCTTGGTTTTTGATACTATCAAATCATCATGGTATACTTTTCTGAATGGAAAGTATAAGTTTGCAGTTCACCTTTCTCCATGATTAGTTCCAGTTGGTGGTGATAGCAGGGAGAACATACTGATGATAACTAGCTATATATTTCAGCCCTTGGTCAAAGAAATGATAATGATAGAAGAGAATATTTCTGATCCAATCAAGTTTTGTCGCAGTGCTTGTCTTGATGGGAAAAAACATAATTAAAGTCTACCCACATGTGACTGAGTTCCTAAATTTTCAGGTGGCCATGGATTTTCCAGTTGTAGTCCTGAATGGGACACTCCCCTAGAGAATGGGAGCTCTTTTGGACTTGCAGATCCCTTTGCTCATATCCATCTGAAACACTTTGTTCCCTTTCCTTCCTATACCTTGCATATAGGCCATTGAAACATACTTTAAGTGGGACTGCCCTTGAAGACCACTTGGAAACTATAGTTGATCCAAAATGCAGCAGCATGAGCAGTTGCAGGTGCTCAGTTTTGCTGCTCAGCAAGCTGGACTTGTTACGGGCAAGCTTCCATGTGTGATGCAAGATGTCCACAAAGCTCTTTATGGCATAGCACCTGACTGAAGGTTTGCTTTTCTCACTGTTTCCACCCATCCTGTAAGACCTGACAGATTTGGCATGTTCCATGTTCCATCTATTAAGCAATGCCATCTTCTATAAAAGGTATCAAATCCTTTCCAAAAATAGCAATAGCACTTAGACTTATATACCGCTTCACAGTGATTTACAGCCCTCTCTAAGCGGTTTACAGAGTCAGCATATTGCCCCCAACAATCTGGCTCCTCATTTTACCCACCTCGGAAGGATGGAAGGCTGAGTCAACCTTGAGCCTAGTGAGATTTTAAACAGCTGAACTGCTGAACTAGCAGTCAGGTGGAGTAGCCTGCAGTAGCTGCTTTTATTTATTTATTTATTTATTTTATTTATTGTTTGTTCTTCTATGCCGCCCCACTCCCGGGGGACTCAGGGCGGCGTACAACAATTTCACAAGAACATCAACAAAACAATGATTTAAAAACAACAATTAAAAATGTACAAAAGTTAAAAAATTATTCACAGTCAGTCATACCAAAGGGGGGAGAATTCAGATGTAATTTAGTCTTTCCCCCCCGCCTGCAGGAAGAGCCATGTCTTGACGGCTTTCCGGAAGGCCAGCAGGGTGGGGATGGTTCGGGTCTCTGGGGGAAGTTGGTTCCAGAGCGTGGGGCCCCCCACAGAGAAGGCTCTCCCCCTAGGGCCCGCCAACCGGCATTGTTTGGCTGACGGGACCTGGAGGAGGCCAACTCTGTGGGCCCTAACCGGTCGAAGGGAAGTGTGAGGCAGAATGCGGTCCCGAAGGTAGCCTGGTCCTAGGCCATGAAGGGCTTTAAAGATGATGATCAACACCTTGAATTGTACCCGGAGACGGATGGGCAACCAATGCAGCTGGCGGAGTATAGGTGTCACGTGGGTGTACCTTGGCACACCCATCACAGCACGCGCAGCCGCATTTTGCACCAACTGGAGTCTCCGAATACTCTTCAAGGGTAGCCCCATGTAGAGCGCATTGCAGTAATCCAAACGCGAGGTGACAAGGGCGTGAGTGACCGTGAGTAGAGCCTCCTTCTTCAAGTATGGCCGCAACTGGTGCACCAGGCGAACCTGTGCATAGGCCCCCCTAGCCACAGCTGTAAGGTGTTGCTCTAATTTTAGCTGTTTAACCATTGCGCCACCTCGGCTCAGTAAAAAGAGGCAAAAATATCTTCACAGCAATTAGTGTGTGCAGAGCTGATTCAGTATAATTTGTGGGTATATATGGATCAATAAACTTCAGTAAAATTCACCTCTGGTGCCTGGCCACTGATTTTTTTCAACCTTTCATCTTAGCTCCAGGGTTCTCCCACTGTCAAAGAGCTGTCTCTCCCATTTCTTTTGCTAGGAGCAAATCCTAAGCTGCCAAGGCTTGGAGGATTGACTATATAGGTATATACAGTATATGTATTTGTAGGGTGGAAGGCATCACTGTACCCCAATTCTCCTATCCGATTGATGTGGTCTGAGATCAGAAGATTACAGGTAATCCTAGACCAGTGATGGCGAACCTTTTTTCCCTCGGGTGCCAAAAGCGTGTGTGCGCGCGCTATCATGCACATGCGAGTGCCCATACCCATAATTCAATGCCCAGGGAGGGCAAAAATGGCCTCCCCCACCACCGCAGAGGTCCTCTGGAGGCCGGAAATGGCCCGTTTCCCGACTTCCGGTGGGCCCAGTAGGCCCGTTTTTCACCCTCCCCAGGCTCTAGAGCAGTGGTTCCCAACCTTTCTAATGCCGCGACCCCTTAATATAGTTCCTCATGTTGTCGTGACCCCCAACCATAAAATTATTTTCGTTGTTACTTCATAACCGTAATTTTGCTACTGTTATGAATCGTAATGTAAATAATATGCAGGATGTATTTTCATTGTTACAAATTGAACATAATTAAAGCATAGCGACTAATGACAAAAACAATATGTAATTATGCCAGATCAGAAATTCTCGGGCCAGTCTTTGCAAGAGCACAAGGAATATCATCTTCCACTGGATCCGACCCAGCTGTCCTCCTTCCTGCCGTCGTGCGCTGTGAAACTTAAGTGGTCATTGGCTGGCCGTTCCCTCCCGTGACTCCCTTTCCCTTCAACACCAGTGGGAAGAAATTGCCGCTGCGAGCAGGAGACAGGGGCGGCCACAGATGTCTTAAGCACCGCCTTGTACTCTCCAGCGCGCAATCTTGCGACGCCCCGCCCCTTAGCTGATGCAGTTAAAGCTCGACCGCCAGGCATCACAAACGCCTCTCACCGAATGGCACCTCTCCCGACCAATCGGAGGGCTCGGGCAAGTTGAGCCAATATGGCCAGGCTTGTGGCAGTGGGGGGAGCTGAGGATGCCAGGGTGACCCCTGGGAAATGGTCGTTCGACCCCCAAAGGGGTCCCGACCCCCAGGTTGGGAACCACTGCTCTAGAGGCTTCCCTGGAGCCTGGGGAGGGCAAAAATGCCCCCCTGCCCCCCAGAGGCCCCTCCGGAGGCCCTCTAGAATGCCTAAAATGTCCTCCCAGGGCCTCCACGTGAGCCAAAAATCAGCTGGCCGGCGCGCACATGCATGCTGGAGCTGAGCTAGGGTAACAGCTCGCGTGCCGGCAGATATGGCTCTGCGTGCCACCTGTGGCACGCGTGCCATAGGTTCGCCATCACTGTCCTAGACTTACAACAGTTCTCTTAGCGACAGTTTGAAGTTACAACAGCATTGAAAAAAGTAACTTGTGACCATTTTTTCACACTTATGACCGTTGCAGTGTCCCCATGATCATGTGATTTACAATCGAAGGCTTGACAACTGACTCACATTTATGATGGTCGCAGTGTCCTGGGGCCATGTGATCCCCTTTTGTGACCTCCTGACAAGCAAAGTCAATGGGGAAGACAGATTCACTTAACAACCGTGTTACTAATTGAACAACTTCAGTGATTCACTTAACAAATGTGGCAAGAAAAGTCGTAAAATGGGGCAAAACTCACTTAACAAATTTCTCACTTAGCAAACATAAATGTTGGGCTCAATTGTGGTCGCAAGTTGAGGACTATCTATACTGAGGGAAGGGAGAACCGGCTTCCCCTTTTACTCTTCCCTGACTTTTCTTGCCATGGGTGGCAGGAAGAGTTAAGAAACAGGGTTTCCCATCTTCTCCACTGCTTCTTTTGGCATTTGTGGCAGGAAAAATGGGGCTGGGTGGATGGGGGGAAGAGAGAGCTGCCAGAGAACCACTCTGGCTGTCGGTTCTCATATCCATACTTGAGGGATCAGTGTGTGGAACAGGAGAATTGACAGGGAAAAAAAGCAATCATCTGCTTCCAGTAACTGGCACCAGAGAAGACATGCCTGGCCTGCCTTTCTCCTCCCTTCTGCCTCTTGCATGAATAGGGGAGCTCTTTTGCTTCACTCTTGAGGCAGAACAGGGTTTGGAAATGTGGTCAGCACACATTAAACCAGCATACCTTTTACTGTCTCCTGCACTGGAGAGCTGTGTTTGGATGTTGCCTTATGGAAGAACTCTCTAACTGGGCTAACAGTGGCTGGCAGGATCGCATTCCTTTTTTAAAAAAATGGCTATTCTGTGGCAATATTTACAATTCAGTTAAACCATCGGCAGATGAAGCAATTCTGGCTACTGTATTGCATCTCTTTCAGGAAATAGTTTTACTTGTGAAGTTTATAAAGGCAGAGGTCACTCCCAGAAAAACAAGGGGGAAAAGGACTTGCTCCTCCCCTTCCTTGAAAAAGAGAGTAGAGTAGTAGGACCTTTGCCAGTTGCATTGCGGATTCCTGGAACTAATCTCCAGATTTTGTAATTTGGAATTGCCTTTCAGAACTTGCTAGCTAAAACTGGATTGGTTATGGCAATAGCTCAAAGTAACCTTAATCCAAGCTGTCTCTTGTTGATTACTGCATAATTTCTACTACTTAAAGTAGACAAGTATGAGGAAGAAGAGTTGGAGTAAGTAGAAGAAGCTGCCTCTGGAAGATCCAAGCATGATCTCTGAGTCTGGATCTGCCAACCCATCTAGATCTGCTGCTTGTTTCCAACTCTAGTTTGGCAACAGCAGGGTTTGGCTTACCACAGATTTTGTCAACTAAATGGCTGTTCAGAAGCATTTGACTAGTCTGAAGCTATTGAGTCATAATTGCAAAGAATTGCTTGTTTGCTAAAAAATGCAGATTTTACCTAACATCTTTTACAACAATTATATCTCCCTGGGGCGATAGAACAGAGTTAAGCTGCCTTCCACTGTTATTATTGTAGTAAATAATTCTAATTGGGGAGAGGAAGGATATATAGTTTGTGGAAAAAGGAATGGAAATAGGAGAACTGTATCCTGTTCTTTCCACAGGGGCAAGAGAGAGGCTTATTTTGTAGTCCTTGAATCCAATCAATCCAAGCAGTTGCATACAATTATGCAAAATTACAATGGAATTACTTATGGAAGCTCATATGACGAACTAAAAAGCTATATTTAATTGGAAGTGTATTTTATCCCAATTTAAATTCTGCTCCCACAGCAGCACTCTATACATTGCTTTTCAGAAGTAAGTCCCATTAAGTTCATTTTGTTTTGTTTCCTAGTAAATGTGTAGAATTTCAGCCTAATTTTGCTGAAATTATAATATTTCAGTTTAGGCATGTTTGGTTTCTCCTTAGTCAGTAAAATTTCCTTTTGTTCCAATATCCTGCTTTCTCTTGAATCATTTCCATATTTTCTTCTTCCATAATATAGTTATTTAGAATTAGGATTTCAGAATGAATGAGGAGTTCCTTTAAGTATTTTCTGGGTTGCCAAATCATAACTGAATACTTGATTAGAAGTAGTGAGAACAGCTTCAGGTTTTTTTTTTTAATGTCTATGGAGATTCTCAGTCATCCAGGTCATGGTTGTCCCAAAGATGCTTTTTTCAAGAGGCAGAAACCAGAAAGTTCAATTGCCTCTTGAAAAAAGCACCTTTGGGTCAGGTTTTTTTTTAACTTTATTTATTTTAGGATAGATATGTTACTTTTCTTTTTAAAGATAATTATAAAAGGTGATGAACATAGGAGATGAAGTATTTGTTAAGTTTATTTTAATTATGCATATTAATGATTCAGGGCTTATATATTGTGAATTTAAATATATTACAAAAAACCTTGGGAAAATTCAATTTTGAGAGACAGCATACTCGTTTTAAGATAAATAAATAAATAAATGGATAAAGTTACTTTTCCTCACTGGTTACTATTCTTCCCACTTGGAAGCCTGAGACTAAAAGAACATGGACATGTGAATTGTAAAAACACGGGGAAATGCTTTTGTACAAACTGGCCTTTAGAACTGCTCTAGCAATTTATTGGTTCTTTCCTGGGGAAAAAATCTAGAGGGAAAAAATCAATTTTGTGATGCCATCCAATTGGCCCTATTAGGCAGTTTTACATGTAAGTGTGACATATAACAACATCATTGGTAGCTTTTCCTATCATTTTCTAGTAATGCTGTGAAAAACTCCTTCCTTCCTGAAAACAGGTAATCTTGGGAATTCCAGTGTGCTCATAGATGCCTCTGAGTCCACTCGGCTTCTTCTCTTATCTATCAATTTATTTTATTTGTTTGATTTTTATTCCACATTTCTTACTTTATAAGTAACTCAAAGTGGTGAGCATACATAATACTCCTTCCTCCTCCTACCTTCCCAACAACAACCACCCTATGAGGTGGGCTGGGCTGAGAGAGAGTGACTGGCCCAAAGTCACCCAGTTGGCTTTCATGCCTAAGTCAGGACTAGAACTCACAGTCTCCTGGTTTCTAGGTAGCACCTTTACCATCATGCCTAAGTGTTTCTGTTTAATTTAAAAAAAATGGAATAAGCACAAAGCAAAGCAGTTTCCAGCATAACCTTCATTTTCAAAAATGCTCCTGAGTTTACCCAGAAACACCACCCCCTAAACATTCATGGGAATAGGGATCCCGATGGAAGATAGAGAGTGTACTGGGGTACTGAGGCTTTGTAACTAGTTATATGTTCTCCACTGCAGCCATTTTGCTAGTGGCTCCACCCATGGCAAACAGTTTATGAGATTCTCTATAATATATCAAATGTGCTCTCCAGCGCAAAATCATTTAGTTCTATGAAAGCAAGACAGGTAGTTCTCGACTTAAAACAGTCCATTTAGTGACCCTTCAAAGTTACAACGGCACTGAAAAAGTGACTTATGACCATTCTTCACACTTATGTCCGTTGCCGCATCCCCATGGTCACGTGATTTACATTCGGATGCTTGACAACTGACTCACATTTATGACAGCTGCAGTGTCCTGGGGACATGTGATCATCACTTTTTGTGACCTGACAAGCAAAGTCAATGGAGCCAGATTCACTTAACGACCATGTTACCAATTTAACAACTGCAGGGATTCACTTCACAAACGTGGCAAGAAAAGTTGTAAGAGAGGGCAAAACTCTCTTAACAAATGTCTCACTTAACGACGTAAATTCTGGGCTCAATTGTGGTAAGTCGAGGATTACCTGTATTGAATTAGGAGCACTAATGGTAATTTTCTCTGCTTCCTCTAGAACAAATCCATGCAATAGAAGACCGACAACATGGCGGTAAAAACATGCCTTGGCTTAATACATAGAGGATTATGTGCGCTAATAATTGCTGTTCCTTCTGCCTGAAGCAAAAGGTAGAAAGAGGCATCATGTATTTGAATGCATGTCACCTCCCACAAAGGTGTCACTGCCTACAAAGGGGTTTGCGGATGGGGCTGATGGACACAATTCTGCTCCCCCTTCATATGTACTCAAGCAATACGTGGAAGCTAAGAAACAGGATCTGTTTTCAGTTTCCTACCTCCAGATCCCTGTATAAAGGAATCCTAAAGCTGCTCTTCTCAGCCATATAATGAATGAACTAGCAACGATCAGTTTAATCACTGCAATTCATTATGCATGTGAGATGACCCTCTTTCTAAACCTGCTTATGGAGGAATAATGACCTACATAAAACAGCCCCAACCTCATCTTCCTTTTGACGCAAGTTGGAGAGGAAGGAGGCCTATTTGGGAGTGACAAGGGAAGAACTGGGTTGGGCGCTGTCGGCGGAGCGCCCACAGAGGTGTGGCTTTGTTAGCATGAACTGCTCCAACTTGTCCTGTGAGACTTGCAGATGTAGCTTAGTAGCTCCTGGGTGGCCTAAGATATTTCAAGCAGCTGTTTGATAATGTTACCTTTTCAAGCACAAGAAAAGGGCGTAGACAGCACGCCATCAGAAGCAGAATGCCAGGGTAGAATATGCTTGGCAACCAAAGCTGGATTCCTCCAACAGGCACAGGCCTGTGTTTGTTCATTGGTGCTAGGGCTACCACGTCAACAGTCTGAAATTAGAGAAGTTAAGCTGTGGTGTTCTATGCCTACCAAATATTATTCGAAGGCTTAATGAGAGTTTGGACTTAAGCTGTAATCAGTTTTTACATTTAGATTTATTATTAGAGTTGGAAGGGACCTTGTAGGTCATCTAGTCCAACCCCCTGCTCAAGCAGGAGTTCCTACACCATTTGAGACAGATGACAGTCCAGTCTCCCCTTGAAGGTCGCAAGTGTTGGGGCTCTCACAACCTCCGCTGGCAAGCTGTTCCACTGGTTGATCGCTCTCACCGTCAGAAAGTTTCTCCTCACTTCCAGGTTGAATCTCTCCTTGGTCAGCTTCCATCCGTTATTCCTTGTTTGGCTTTCTGGTGCCATAGAGAACAGACTGACCCCCTCCTCTTTGTGGCATCCTCTCAAATATTGGAACATTGCTATCATGTCACCCCTGGTCCTTCTCTTTGCCAGACTGTCCAAGCTCAGTTCCTGCAACTGCTCTTTGTATGTTCTTAAGGATTGGGCTCAATTTTGGACATATCATTAGATAAGCCACTGGATTGTGAACTTTCATTCTTGTGGGGGTGGGGGGGTTATTGGCAATATATCATCAATGTGACCACCTTTTTCTATTCATTCCCAGTTCTAAGAAGAGGGATAAGCTTTAAAGAGAATATCCTGCAGTAACCTATCAAATATTACCAAGTCATTTTAGCATTCTTGAGCAGAGCCCTTCCTGCAAGAGAGAATAAAAATCTATATGGCATTTCCTATATTGCCATATAAAATTGGAAAGGCAGTGACAAGGATATTGCAGAAATTCAGCCAATGGCTTCCAAAGGTGGAAGGTACTTTCTCTAATACTCAAATGTTGTGAAGTAATGACAATTGTCTCAATGGCTGTGGTGAAAAAAAAAGACTGGCATTCCTTTTTTTTTAAGTTGGCACGAGTCTGAATATTTATCCTATGTTTATATTCTTTATTTATTAGTTTATCTGTTTGTTTATATACCCCTGGATCCAGAAAGTGACTCCAAGCTATTCATCATAAAAGCATAAAAACCAGCATGATACTACTGCAAAATAATAGACACACATGGGCATCTGCTGGAGGTGAAGGGACAAGAGCGTTACAAGTAGTCCTTAACTTAAAACCATTCATTTAGTGAACATTCAAAGTTACAACACCAGTTTTAAAAAATGACTTACAACTGGTCCTTGCACTTACGACCATTGCAGCATTAAGAGCCGAGGTGGCGCAGTGGTTAGAGTGCAGCACTGCAGGCTACTTCAGCTAACTGCTAGCTGCAGTTCAGCTCTTCAAATCTCACCAGCTCAAGGTTGACTCAGCCTTCCATCCTTCTGAGGTCGGTAAAATGAGGATCCAGATTGTTGGGGGCAATAGGCTGAACTCTGTAAACCGCTTAGAGAGGGCTGTAAAGCACTATGAAGCGGTATATAAGTCTAAGTGCTATTGCTATTCCCAAGATCATGTGATCAAAGTGTGGGTACTTGTCAACTGGCAGGTATTTATAATGGTTGCAGTGTGTCCCCCCCCCCCCCCACACAAATGATGATCACCATTTGTGTCCTTCCTACCAGCCTCTGCTGCAAAATCAGTGGGGGAAATTAACCCAGATTCACTTAACAACGACATAGTTTGCTTAACAACCATTGCGAAAAAGGTCATAAAATTGGGCAAGACTTAACTGCCCTGCTTAGCAATAGAAATTCTGGTCCCAATTGTGTTGTAAGTTGAGGACTACCTGTATTTCAGGTCCTGGAATCTTTGCACATAAGCAGAGGGCCTCTCCTTGTATCAGGGGAAGGGAAAAGCTTCCAAGACACGCTGTGCTTACCATTTTAATGCAGGACAAGTTATGGAAAATAACTGGTGAATTCCTTTGATTTTGTTTCCACTCTCACAAAGTGTTTACCAATCAGTCTCCTTAAATGGGATAGGCAGGCACTAAACCTGTATCCAAAAAGTACTTTATTTATTTATTTTATTTATTTATTTTGTCAAACGTGTACAGGATAGTAGTTGTTTGTATAAACATAAGTAAAAAAAAGTACAAATAAAAGAGGACAATAGGACAGTAGGACAGGGACGATAGGCACAGTAGTGCGCTTATGCACGCCCCTTACAGACCTCTTAGAAATGGGGAGAGGTCTACTGTAGACAGTCTAAGGTTAAAGTTTTGGGGTTTGGGGAAGAAACCACAGGGTCAGGTAGTGCATTCCAGGCATTGATCACTCTGTTGCTGAAGTCATATTTTCTGCAGTCGAGTTTGGAACGGTTTACATTAAGTTTGAATTTATTACGTGCTCGTGTATTGTTGCAGTTGAAGCTGAAATAATCATACAATCACAGGTATAGTGTGAAAAAAAACCCTCACAAACAAAATGGAAGTGTCACTCTTTCCCCTCCTTTTAGATATCACCAGGGTCAAACTCAGTTCATGCCTAATCCTATCAGATCCAAATTGATCCTCTTTGTCCCTAGATAACTCTCCCCTGCAACTCCATCTAAAACAAAGACTAAAGGCCTCCTCACCAGCTCACAGCACGGCCCAAGGGCAGCCTTTATAATGGAATTGCAACCTAAAAAAACCCCCAAGGTATTCCATCCTCAATCAGCCTGATGACCTAAAAGTCTCATCATCTTTAACAATGAAGTTCCTCAGCACTGCTGCCCTCTTGAAAAGCCCAGTTTGCCTAACAATAGAAGTAACCCCAGGTATAGGAACAAGGATCAGCCTAGCTTCAGTAAATTGCCCAGCAAATCAGATCCCTAGGATATCCTGTCTTGTAGCTCTCAATTTCTATAAAACATTTGCTTTCCCATTTCTTGGGGTCCCTGTTTCTTGTAAAGCAAGCACCCATTCTTACAATAAATATGTCTTCCCCATGTTAGGCTCCTTCTTCAGACTGAGTCTACAACACGTACCCAGGAAGGCCGTACGTGGAAGCAACCAACATAATGAATGAACTTTCTCAAAGGAAACAGCAGTTCTGGCAGATCTTTGGAAAGCAAAGTTAGCCATTACATGGGCAGATGCCTCCCTAGAAGTTTGAGGTCTCCTTTCTTTTGCAGCTCAGTCAAAATGGCCATGGAGGGAAATGCCCAGCAGCCAGAGGTGAAGGGTCATATTTGCATCAGCCTAAAGTGACCAGAAGAATCAGGCAGATCCCTGATTGTGTCATTAGCCACATGGTCAATGAAATGTGCTCAGTTGCATAGATGGCAAAAGTTGTGTTGGAAGAAAAGGAAAAATTAAAACTGAAAGCTGAAGTCAACTTCAAGTTTCCTCAGGTAAGGTCTGGGAATGAAACAAAGGTAATGTTATGAAGGCCTATTGTATAAACAAACTTACCAGGATTTACAGTTAAGGAAATGATAGAATGACCTCTGAGTCAGAGGAGGCCTTGCTCACTGAGAAAGGCCGCTCTAGGAATATGCTCTCTGAGGAATGTATGTTCTCTAAATGAGTTCCCTAAAGTTTAAATCCTGAATTTATTTTTCTCACTTTTTTGTTATAAGAGACTGCAGGCAGTCCATTTTCCTTGCCAGCTGGTTGGTTTCACTTGGTGGGTATTTTCAAAATGGCGAATCTGGGTGCCATATGCTTGTTCCCCACCTTGCTAGCTCATCCTTTCCCCACATCCTTTCTACTACAGAGTTTAACTTTGGGTTGGTCATTCTCTCACAGCCCACAGCCTACTTCATGGGGTTGTCGTGAGGATAATATGGAAGGCAGGGATATTCCATATGCTACCTTAAGCTTTGAAGAGGAAAGGTGAAATATAAATGCAGTAATTAGTAATAAAATGTATCAAAAGGATAATGTTGACACTCAAATATTCCTTAGGACAGCCTCTCAAGCCAGACATGTCCAAACAAGAATGTATTGTTTGTTTTAAATGTCAACACAATTCCTTGTGTTTCTTTCCCAGTCTAGCTCAAAATGGGATGCTGACTTGGAAGTTGCTGCCTGAGTTAAGCTGCTAATAGGAAGGTAGTATGTGGGGAGAGAACTCCCCCATCCTTATACTTGAGGTCTGATATTGGAATTTTTGGGTTGGCAGCTTTGTTCTTGTTTAAACAGGAACACCTGATCGAAGCCAGATATATGTGAATCTTCAAGGCCCAGGAGCCTTGCTAGTTTGGGGTTAGCATTAACGGTGCTGTCTTATTAATCAGTAGCAGGAAGGGTGTTTGCAAGAAAAGAACGGATGCAGACGTTTTATCTTATCCTTGCACAGACTGAATGGGTGTGGGATGGATTTTCCTCATTTTCTGCAGCTTAGGGTTTGTCCCTCTTGAAGGGAAAAGAATGGGGAAGCTGGGAGACAGAGAAGTCTGTTCCCATGTTAGAATCTACAACTGTTGCTTCTGTTCCGCCTCCCACATGATAAGGCATGTTCGTAGTTGCGTCATTATTGCAAAATCTGAAGTATCTAACTATCAGCCTCTCTCGTTGCTGACATTCTTCTTCCTGATCATGGTTGCTTAAATGACATACCTTTCAACGGAAGCCGAGTGACACAGAGAGAATTTTTAGCCTTTTGTTTGCCAAATGGGTAATAGGTAGCTAATTTTTTCTGGAACTTGGAACGAAATTGTGTAGCTATATTTATTTATTTTATTTTTATTTTATTTATTTATTTTGTCAAGTACGTATTGGTAATATACATAGATATAACATTGTTTATATACATAAGATGGGTACTGATAAGAGGGAACATTAGGACAGGGACAGTAGGCACGTTGGTGCACTTATGCACGCCCGCCTTTTTTCTTCTTTTGAGTTTTGAAGGTGGGATCATAGGGTCTTAGGGAGGTGCAATAAAGGTGTTACGGGTGGAGAGAGGAAGACTAATTTAAATCTCCAGTGGTACTGATGCAACTCTTGTTTCAAGGATTCCCCAGTTTTTTTTTTTAAAAAAGGCATTACTGTAAGATAGAGGCCCAGCAGTGAGACAGAACTTTCCGATCCCACCTAGTTTATCCAGCTGGCGGACTTTTAGCCCTTCCATTCTGCATTCTCCTTTCTGCCCAGTTTTAGAAAGATTAGGAAACATTAAACATTAAGTTTAATTCAAAAAAATAAATCTTGTGGGAATCCTGAAGCACAAAGGGTCGCTGTGCAATATGCAATTTTATATGTGGAGGACATTTTAAGGAAAAATAACCTATAAACCCATATAGCAAAATCTCTCGATTAAAAAAATCAATTGTATCTCTCGATTAAAAAAATCAATTGTATTGGAAAAGAGAGAAAAAGAAAGAGGGCACCCACCACACATACCGGTATATACAGCATTCCAAACTGAATCAACCATTGTAACTATCACATACTACCTGCCAGAATTAAAGATTCCAGATCCATAGATATGTGCAGAGTTTATTGCAGCAAAGATGGTTCAAATGATTATCTGGGCTTCCTGCTTAAATGTTGGTAGGCAAGCTCCTTCCCTTTGTTGGGTACTAGTTTTATGGTTGTATAGATTGCAGAGGCACCAAAAGCCAGCCTGTCAGCCTGACTCAGCTCTTTGATCTAGCCAAATGAAATACAGCCTCTGATGTCAACTAGTCAAAAACCTCCTGGTGGTTTAACTCACCAGTTATTGTAAGGGGTTAAACACAAAAGGGTTGCACACCTCTGCTGTAAGGTCAAGTGACTGAGTTGTCACAACATGACAACAAAATGTATAAACCACAGTATATTCCTCACTAAAGATTCATTGGTTGAGTCCCGGAGGAGTGCTTTGTGAGGTATATGTGTATTAAAGGATATTAAAGGATAGGAGACTCAGTCAGTGGCAGGGAATATGGCCTCTTCAAGATGGTTGCCTAACCCTAACCATCCTCAAGATGGTTTCAACATCAACTCCCACAAGCCCCAAACAAAATGGCTTATGATCAGGGATTCTGGGTTTTGTAATTCAAAAAATCAGGAGGGAAGTAGATTTTTTCCTTAATAGTGTAAAATGGAATATTATAACACTTCTGTACCATGAGAAAAGCTGAAGAGTGGCTGTTTCTTGTTTTCCTCTGACAAATAATAGATAATAATATCACCCCAAGGAAAAGTTTATGGAAATCCTAAGCTTTCCTAAGGTTAGTTGGGCACTAACTATTGCTGAGAAACAGCCAGAAAATGCAGATCCATTTTTGATCTCTGACATTGGGCAAAGGGCAGGAGACAAAGAGGCAATTATTAACCAGAGTATCCTGCAGGGATCTCTGGTTAATAAGAGAATCTCTTTTCAGCGTAGTAATCACTCTCTATTTGCTTTCTTCCACTCTCTGCAGACGCTGCTTCACTAATCAGAGCACCATTGCCAATCCATAGTTCTCGGGGAATGTCTGCCTTTATTGCAGTCATTTTGCAGTCTTGTTTTATGATGGCCATGTTGTTTATTGTAATTTTCCTGTGCTATATTTTCTGTGGAGGGCCAGCTTTATTGAATTCTATTATGGTGAAAATAGTTTTAGCCCACAGTATCAGCGTACCAATATTTCTTCTCAATCTTGTCCAGGCATCAGAGATTTTCTGAGTGGGAAATAATGGCTTGTCCTTTAAAAAACTTTTATTTAAAAAAAAAAAGACAAACGGGATGAAAATCTACTTATTAATATAGTTTCTCTCTCTCTCTCCCTTCCTCCCTCCCTCCCTCCATTTTTACTGCTTTCCAGTAAAAGCTTTTAATCTACCATTCTATAAAACTTCTAGATGCTAGGCTTTCCATTCCAAATCCACATCCTCTCCAAAATATTAATTGCTGTTTGCAGCTTTAGAACTTGGTGGTCTTGTATACTTGATTCTGCAAATATCTGTCCAAGGCAAGATGCCAGCGGAACTACTGGAGAATTCCTGATTCCAGGCAGCAGGTAATTCCAATGAGGATCTTGCTGGATAAGGTTGAGGACAGAGGGAGAGACTGAAGTGAGAAGGGGATGTTTCTCCCTCTTTGATCTCTAGCCAGAACTATAAACCAGCCTTATCAGTTTTCTTGCCTCCTCTTAGGCTGACTGCATTTTCTTCCCTCCCAGCTCTGTTCAATCTCACATTCATGGCATAGTAATGAAATAATGGTGGTGATATAAAGTGAACCAGATCAAGGGCTAACTTGTATCTCATAGTTCTTGTAACATAATTGTTTTCTTTCGTTATGAAATCTATTCTAATTGCTTTCAAAGAGGGGTAAAGGCATTTTAAAGCATAGAGGTTTTAGGGTGAAGATGTTAAAAGTGAGACAAATGATAACCAAAAGTTATTCATTCACAAAACAGAAACCTATTAAAAAACAGAACTCTGCACTTAACTGGGTTCCTTTCAACTTCTTCCTTTTCTACTTCCCTGAAAAACCCCTTAAAAATCAAGCCAACAATTTCAGCCCTGTTTCTGTTCTAATACAATTACATTATGATCATACGCTCTGCAATGTTCAGAGACTTACTTAATGTGCTCTTCTAGAAAAACATTTGCTACTGCACTAAAGTACATCTTGTTTTAACTGTGAGGCCCAGTTCAAACTGAATATTAGTTGATAAATTAATATTGCAATAGACAGGTTCAATTATTAAATAATACTACCAGATCTGGGTTTCAAAAATCCAGATGACAGCAGCACTTGCAGCCAAGATCTCTTAGGCTTACATTAAACCATAACCATATCATGGCATTAATGGGCGAAGCCAACTGTATTTCTTTTAAATTCTAATTTTCTGTACAATAGAAAAAAATTGCTAGAGCAGCTACAACCAAGACAAATGTGCTCCATATGGCCTCCTTTTTCACCTAAAAAAAAAGCAGATTCCTCTAATTGAGGGTGTAGCCATGAAACATATCATTTAAATGTTCAGACACACCTTGAAATAATTTAGGTTTACCAGCCCCGAAATTATTTATATTCAAGGTCAATAATACCAGCGTTAAGTAGTTTGTCAATAGGAATACAAAAGACTCATCTCTGACGTTGACATGCTTGGTGACCTACAGCCTATATCTTCTTTTGCTCGTATGTATGACAGGGAGTTTCAGCTCTGCTTAATCTTCAGTCGCTATAGACCAGTGATGGCTAACCTTTTTGTCACCGCGTGCCAAAAGTGCGCGCGTGCCCGCACCCATAATGCAATGGGTGCGCGACCCACCCCACCCCCACCCCCGTGCATGCATGTGCGACCCCCTTGCATGCACCACGCCCCCGCACATATGCACACAACCCCTGTGCAATTTCCCTATTCTTTTTTTTAAAATAATTTTATTGCAATTTTCCAGTTTAAAATAAAACAAAACAACATACAAAACAAACATATACTGTACATCACATATACATAAAATAAAATTCCACTAATACAGCTTTAAGTCATCTGACTTTTCTTCTCAATTCTATATTTTCCTAGTTATGGCTATTGTTTTATACCTAAACCTTTTTTATCTTTATCTATTCGTTATGTACACTATTACCTATTATCGCATAATTTTATGCTCTTATATACATTATATATATTATATACATTGTTTTACAACCATTAAGATTTAAGGTTACATCTATCACATTTTTTCCATTCTTATCACATTTCTTATCACATTTCACTCTTATCTTAATTCACACATTGATTTTACTTTTCTTTTCGAGCTAATCATACCATCTATCCCAAATTTAAAATACCCTGTTTCCTCTCACAATTTCCCTATTCTTCAATTTCGGTGATGGTGTTGGCCAGAAGTTCTATCCAGGCAGTAGCTTCCAAGGTCCTTGATAGGGGGATTGCAACAAGAAAAACCAAATGCACAGGTATAGCATAGGTAAGGTGACCAGACGTCCTGCTTTTGGCGGGACAGTCCCGCTTTTTAATAATTTGTCCCGCGTCTGCGGCGTTTCAAAAAAGTCCCCCTTTTGAATTTGAATTTGCGCAAAGCGGGAAGCAGCCCGAGAGCTGGGGCGGGCGCCCCACATGCTCAGCGGCCGAGCCGAGCCCTGCACACCCCTCTGCCTGCTGCCTCGCCTGCCTCCTCCTGCCAGGCGGGGAGGGAGGGCAGTGAGAGGGGCAGCGGCCCCTGCCAAATGCAGCGCACGGAGGCGGCGGGCAAGGCATCCCCAGCACACCTTTTAATCCGGCTGGCCACGCCACTACAAGTGCGGTGCGGAAGCTGCTGGTGGCCGGGTGGCGGGTATAGGGCCAGGCTTGCGCTTGGAAGGGGCCGCCGCTCTCGCTGCTCTCCCTCCCTGCTTGGCTGCAGACGTCCGCCTGCCCTCCGGAAGCAGCGCTGCTGCAGTTCACTTTTGTTTCGCGGTGGGAGAAAGAAGAAAGCAGGCAGCGAGAGCGGCAGCCTCTTCCAAGCACAGGCCTGGCCGTCTCCCCACACAGAGGGCGGCTGGCTGGTGGCGGCTTCTGCAACAGAGGCAGCACGCGGCTGTGAAGAACCCTCACCACCTGCCCTCCCGAAGCACCACAGCCGCGGTTTGCTTTCTTCCTTCTCCTGCCGCTGTCCCTCTCCGGGCCAGACGCAGCAGAGGCGAGCCCCGGCCATGGCAGCGGTAAGGGCTGCAATGAAGGGGGGGGTGTTTGGGGGATGTGCATAAAGCTGCAGGATAAGAGAGATGGACCCCTCCCATCTTGCTCCCCTAGAAACCCCCCCCCCGTCAATGGTGTCCCACTTTACAAATATTAAAATCTGGTCACCTTAAGCATAGGTGATACCTGGCTCAACAGCAGTAACTGTGAGAGGGATATAGGAGTCCTAGTGGACAATCACTTAAGTATGAGCCAGCAGTGTGCTGCAGCTGCCAAAATAGCCAATGCAATCCTAGGCTGCATCAACAGAAGGACAGATGTTGCGACTCTAGAAAGAGTGCAGAGAAGAGAAACAAAGATGATTGGAGGACTGGAGGCTAAAGTTGTGGGTGTTCCATCACTGGAGGTTTTTAAGAAGAGATTGGACAGCCATTTGTCCAGAATGATATGTGATGGCGAACCAATGGCACGCGTGATCTGAGGGCACATGAGGCGTTGCCGTATGTCAGCTCCAGCCTGCATGCGTGCACTGGCCAGCTGATTTTCGGCCATTGTCGCTTTCCCCATGGCAAAAATGGCCCAACGGGCCAACCGGAAGTTCACTTGTCTGCTCACCCTCAGCCTCCTTTTCTCTGTCAGAGGTCTTCAGGAACTTCTTCGGCTTTGGACAGTTGCAGCCAGGCCTTGCACACCTCGGCCCATTTCTTCTGCAGCTGGCAAGGCTTTCCTGAAGGCATCTGCAGCTGATAACAGAGCTCCGGATCGATCCGGAGCTCTGTTATCGGCTACAGAGGCCTTCAAGAAAGCCTTCCCGGCTGCAGAAGAAATGGGCCGAGGTGTGCGAGGCCTGGCTGCAACTATCTGAAGGTAAGAAGTAGGGCAGCTCTACTTCCTTTCGTTTCTGAACTTCCAATTGGCCCGTTTGGGCCATTTTTCGCCGTCCCCAGGTTTCAGGAGGCTTTCCTGAAGCCTGGGAAGAGCGAAAAACAGCCCAATGGGCTTACTGGAAATCCAGAGGCTTCAGTGAGGCCTGTGCATATGCATGTGGAGCAGCGTGGGGGAGAGGTTGTGCGCATGTGCAGGGCATTGCATTATGGGTGTGGGCACGCCCGCGCGCGCTATCGCCCACGCCCGCAGCCTTTTGGCACCTGAGCCGAAAAAGGTTCGCCATCACTGATATTGAGTCTCCTGCTTGAGCAGGGGGCTGGACCTGACGACCTCCAAGGCCCCTTTCAACCCTGTTATTCTTTTATTCTATTCTACTCAAATTCTCTCAGTGCAACTGCAGCAGTTAGGGGGTCAGGCAAGAAAGCCATTGTCTTGCACAATGGTGTTTGCATGACTGTTGGAGGGGTGCCTCGATTCCATTGTCCTTACCAAGAGGACAAAACTTGCACATCTAGGGAAATGTCACCTTCCTCGGCAGATAAAGAAGTTTGCTATTTATTTTCCTTTTCTTTTTGGGGGGCGAAGGTAGAATAAATACAGCCTTGGGACAAAACTGAGGGGAAAGTTCTGGGTAGCAGATAAGCATTAATTGGCAGAGACATCCCTTTTCATACATTGACAAGGAAAAACTGGCTGTGTTTGGCTGTTGAATTTCTGTGAGCATTAAGGACTCATTAATAAGTGCAAATGGCCGTTTCTGTCCCATCATGGTATGCTAAAGTGCCAGAACAATTGCTTAATGCCTGTTTTCGTTTAATTGTTGACGTAACAACCTGGCAACAGAATGTCTGGTTGTCTGGA